>CATIWQ010043962.1:0-27203 GCA_949673415.1 Euphorbia schlechtendalii
TCTTACTAGAAGTTGTTGAAACTAGAGTTGAATTCGAAATCATTAAAATCTCTTCGATTTGCTCATTTACAACTTCTTGAACACTCTTTGATTTAGACTTTGTAAATGTAATTAGAAAAGGATCTTCCCACTTTAATTCCAAGTCTTTATAAATTTTATGCTCAATAATCAGTGTTCCTTGAATCGCGTCACAAGGGGAATCGCGAATCTCCCCTCAACAATGCCCGAGGAAGATGTACTCACGCCCCCTACCGTAGCATTCAAATCGGGAACATGAACCCTCTTCCAGGCGAATTCCTACAAAGACAGACAAGCAGTCAGAAATGGGGTCAACATGAATAGAATGGTTAACACATTTCATACCCGACATCCCACGCTAGTGCTACTAGCACCCGCACCGGAAGCACCATCCACTCCTTGGCTCCTAACTCGTGCGAAGGGTTGCACCACCTGAGGCTGAGACGGTGGGTGAAGTGGGAGTAGTATTTCTTGAATAAAGGCCTCATAGTCACCCTGTTGGCTCCAAAGTCTCACACCGTGCTCCTCGAAGAATAGCTACCGCTCCTCAGGATCAGTAATCACCAGATGCGCGTAGAACAGCCCGGTGAGAGGCGTAGGCGGGATGCGTCTATCATATACTAGCGCACACCCAGGTACCACTCACGGGTCCTTGGTCCCTCTAAAATGAAGAGATGGCGATCCATATCCCTCCTGATCTCCTTTGCCATGTGATAGCTAGGAAAACCTCTCCAAGTGTTGCGCTTCACCTGAAAAGAAAGAACGATAAAGTCAGGATAAGTTTAAAGGCAAAAATGTAACCACATCCATCAAAATGAGGGCCCTCATCTGCTCGAGGGTCAAGCCCACAGAGATGCTGATAATAACCAGTAGAGTCCAATACGTCTCCCTCGAAAGATGAACAAATTCGGGCCATACATGGTGCATCATCTGGGGCCTCAGTAAACAATGGGGAGGGGTGGAAGTGATAAAAGAAAGCTCATGCCTGCAAAACCAAAAAATCAATCAAGGTTAATAAAGAAATAACTGATGTTCACAAATCACAAAATAAATGAACACTGCTTGAAGAAGCATGGGATAGCAACGCAATGCCAGCAAGTGAGTTCGAGTAGCCAGGTCTAGGGTGAAATATGTCTAGGCTAAGATCGCCAAAGGCCAGTTAAGGCCACTAACACTATATAAGTCTGCTAAGAGCTCGATCAACCCACAGTTGATCTCGCTATTCCTGACCGGGAAGAAGGTCATGCTCAATAGGGTGACCAGAAAGGAATGAACGTATAATGGAACCTCAGCCTCCGAGCTTACCCGTCATATAATCTACTAATGCACTATAAATTAGTGTGCGACCTCTAGGGTCAACACCGAGTAAATCTCCGATACAACGGCAAGCAGTGGCAACCTTGAAGAACCGCTCCAAGAAGGCATCGAAGCGAATCACATTACCAGTCCAGGGCAGATCGGTGATCGCCACAACATCGAAAGAGGTGATAGTAACCTCCCCGATTGGTAGAAGGAAAGTGTGCGAAATGTCGCACCACCTCTAGGCCAAAGCAACCGATGTCGCATACAGCGATAACGTCGATCGTAAGGATCGGGCCAGAGAATCGAAACTAGTGGCCTCGATGGCCTGAACGAGCTCTAGCCTAGAAGAAGCATAACGCCACCACGTTTGAAAGGCAAAATATCCACCCGTGTGGCGAAATGTGGGAGACTACAAATAATACGTTTTTTTAAATTTAATGCAAAAAAAATAATAATAAAAATAAAAAATATACATAGACGAGCAACAGAGACCCCGAGGGGCTTCGCTGGGAAAAAAATTCGACGAGCCCTTGGGGCCAAGCAAGACATTTTTGGAGAGGGTCCCCGAGGACCATCGATAAAGAGTTGGCTAGGGTCCAACCCTTGCCAGAAACCGACGAGGTCCCCGAGGGACCCCGCCAGATTTCTTTTCGCTGGAAAAATTCTGGCGGACCCGAAGTTAAAGTTTTTTTATTCTTTTCCTACAATTTCGTGACGTGGCTCAATTCTCAGTTCAGTTCTAATTCCTAAACAGTATAAAGTTGCATAAAAAAGGAAACAAAAATGTTTCTAGTAAATACCTCGATTCGGGAGAGGTGAGGCTGAACCGGAAAGTCGAGATCCAGCGTCTCTATAGGGGTAGTAAGTGTGAACCCTAGCATAGTGTCCGTCGTAGTCAAGCCATACACGAGGTCAATATCAATCGAATAAACACCAACCTCATCAGTGGACTAAGGAGTAAGGCTAGAAGAAAACCGGGGTGCCCTGCCAACGATCTTCGACAACATATTTTTCTAGAGCGAAGGAGGATAAAGAGAGTTTAAAGAGAGAAGAAGATTGAAAAGTGAAGACATAAAGGAAGAAGAACCTCATTTATAAAGAGAATAAGTGGGCCCAGCCTATTTATTATTATTTTATTTTACAATAAAAGTCTCCTAACACAACGGAGCGATTATGGAACATCCCCGATATTTCTCAAACTCATTTCATTTATTTATTCCTCAAATGTTTTTAATTTTTTATTGACGGGGTAAATATTTTTGCTCCGCATAAACTCAATCAAATAATTAAAAACATCCATTATGAAATATATTAATGTTATTTCCCTTGATTTGCCATAGGAAAACAACTCGATCCCTCAATTGAGAAACGCTCACAAAGAAGAAATGATTCGGTTCACTTTTTCTAAGCAACATACCTCCACAACAACCAGAATCAATTGGATGTCAACCCAAAAAGGGTGCAAAATGACCACATCGGGTCCGCCCACAAGGGGTAGTAAATGCCAAGTAATCTCCGAAGGAAGAAATGGATGATCCAATTAAACACGGTGCTTGAAAGGAAGGCCCATGTTATCACCAATTGTGAACAAGAAATCACCAACCACACCGGTCAGGTATTCTCTCTATCCCTTCGCTCTTTTCGTATGATCATACTGGCTATTTGATTAGCAGTGATCACACGAGGGGCAGATGTGAGCACGGGATTTCGTACCAGATCGCGCATTCGATGATGATGGCTTTTCGAGATTTTATCCTTGAATCACACAATTTTCGAGTATCTAGATGTATCCGAATGGGAATATTCCTCGTCTCTAAATTCAAAAGGACGTCTTTAATAAAATTATTTAATTTTTTCCTTTAATTTAGAAATTAATTAAAAAAAATATGAAAATGCACAAAAATTATGAAAACACACGAAAAATAGAATCCGGAGCAAGCCTCGCCCGAAAATTTGGCGAGGCTTGCTAAGGATTTTAGTGCCTCACCTATCTCTTTGGCGAGCCAAACCTCGCCAAAAGCTTGGCGAGCTCACCAAAAAGTTCGGTGAGCTCACCAAACCTTCTGGCAAGGCCAGCCCCGCCAAATTTTGGCGAGGCAAGCCTCACTGGACTTTTTTCCAGCCAGCCTCCTCGCCAGAAAAACTTATCTTTTTTGGATTTTCGAGATTTTTCCTATAAATAGTTGGGACATTTTCGATAAATGGATCTGAAATTTTTCAGACAAAAATATAGCTTTTGCATCAACTTCCAAGAACTAAACAACTAGTTTTTGGACTCAACTACAATTTTTTTGACCTAAACTAAAAGACGAGGAGGACTTCCATAGGTTGATCGGATATCTTCAAAGTGGATTCATTCAGTAAGGGTAAGCCTCTGAGTTCCTAGAGTTAATAATTCCATGCTTTCGGTGTTTTATTTCTTCTTCTATTTTCATCTGTGGACCTAGGAATTTCAATATGTTATTTTATTCAAATGTTGTAATTCTTCTTCATCTATATTTCTTTTATTAAAGGAGATGTATGTTAGAATAACCCCACGAAGGGAATAAAACATATTCCCGGATAACAGTCCCCACTTTTACCAAGCAAGAAATTTCATCAATTAAAATGAGCATTCAATGTGCTAATAAAATGAACCATTTTATTTAAATAACAAACTCATTACCGCGATTGATTTTCTTTTATATAGGCCACACGAGCCTCTCTAACTCAAAATCGAGCATATGTGCAATATAATTATATCCCCTGTGCTAACCTTTGTGGATGCAGATAGATTAGGATTAGACGTATGTTTAGGGTTTTAATTTTCCTACGGGTATCGTACTTTCATTTTTTTGGGAAATGTAATTAATAGATTAGGCGGGTGGTTGCATCCCCTGAGGCTTTGTAATTTGTAATCTTTACTTTTCCTCATTTACTTTTCGCATTTATTTACTGCTTTGTGGATGGTTATATTGCTTTTAAACATATGTGTATCATGCATGATAACTCGAAAATGATCTAAGTGCGAATATGCACAATTAAAAAAATATGATTTTCTGTAAATGTAACATAATGTAATCCAATAAGAAATAAGCAACTTATCCCGAACCCGAATTTCTATGTCTTAGTGGCCATCCCCCGGACATTAAGCCTCACAGGACTCTAATTCCTGGAAAGAGCTAATCCAGGTGGCGACTCCACACTAAGAGACGGCAGGTTCGAGTTTGAACCAATCTAAAAAATGTTTTCACTCTCTCAATCTACCTCCCGGGTCCACGACCCGGCACTTTGTTTTTAAAACACCCCAGTGGACCGCGCCTCTCATTTTTTCGCACGCTCCCGGCCCACCGCTCCATGTCACCCGCTCACACCCTTCAAGTACAATCTTCATTTTCAATTATCACTCCTTTACAAAAAGCCTCAAGTTTATTCCGCTCATTCCTTTTAAATCTAATATGATGTATATTGTATATGCCATGATTCCTGCAAGCTTCCTTGAATTGTTTTCCATTAATGAACAGTAATCCAATTTTGAATTGGGGATTTGCAAGGTCCCTTTCAACATGAAACTCTAGATACTTGACCGTTCCTTCGTTCTCAGAATCCGACTCAGTGTACAAAGCATTTGATTCTCCATAGTCTGATGAATTTTCTTCTATCTCAAATCTCATACCAATTTCATATCTAGTGTTGCCAATTTGATCATCATTTCTTTGCTTGACCGTTGATCTAGTTTTGGATATAAGTTGCCCGACCTCTTCAATTCCATTGATCAAATCTTCATCACCAACCTCTAAAACATTATCTGGATCATGAAAATTACCTTCCTAACCCTTTGGTTCTCAACTTGTACACTTTCATTATTTACATACTTCTCATTTAAATTTTCAGAGCTAACATTCACATTATCCACAAAAATACTATCATCACCAATCTCAAATCCCCTGCCAACCATTTCGTGGATACTAAAGTCACCTAAAAAGTCATCAATCATGTCATTTTCTTCATTACCATGTGAAAAATCTTTTCTATCAATTCCATCTACGGTTTGCTCTAAAAGTTTATGTGTAGTACCTATTGTTAAACAAACAATTATATAAATAAATGTAATAATTGGTGACAAATTTATTATGCAAACAAACATATGATTTGTTAATACCAAGAAATTTAATGTAAAAAAATACATATCCACTCTTTACTACTACCAATAATCAATAAAATATATTTATAAGAATACAGTGTCTACATAACAACCATTTAAACATAAAAATAATAGCAAAATTACAAAAGGAGATGTCTTACATAGCCTACAATCCATCCCAGCCATTAATTTCGATTACTTTTGTTCCACAGCTTCCAAAGGTTGGGACCGCTGCAAATAAAAATCTAATATATTCTATAGAATTATACTGTAATTTTTTGTACAATCAAAGCATAACTTTTCTCATCTAATTACATATGCAGAAATAGCAAGAGAAAAAAACAAAAAAGGGCAAGAGAGGATCAAGACAAGACAGTGAAAAAAAAAAAAGTAGATAAAAAAAATGACAGTAATAATAGAGAAACTAAAACAATGAACTGTAGAAAAAGCGAGGTCAAGTTATGGTACCTATAGCGTGCACCTTTTTGTTTCTCAAGGATTGATATTCAGATAGATGATTAATAATTTTTAATTTAGGGTTTTTGGAAGAAGATACTATGAAGCCGTCAATGTGTTGGGAGCACAACTTAAGGGTATAATGGAAAATAAATTTGTAATGGGGCCCGCATAATTCTTGTAACCTGCAAATATAGGTTAAATGACCACATTAATAGGTAATATACAAGTTCGTGTATGATATTGTGCAAAATTAAACTTTGTGTACCAAATTGGGAATGTAAGCATAGTTGATGTACCATCGTTGAAATTAAGCCAATATATTTCCCCTTACACTGAGGGGGGACATGTGGTAAGGACCCCTTCACATAACCCATTAATACTACCCTTGGCCTAAGATCAGACGCCCAATTAAAGACCTCAATCCACCAACAACATATACAAGTACTGTGAACTTCTTGCTCTCTACTCCTCCTTTGATATATATTTCTACTTCTTCTTCTTCTTTTGGGAGATCATAGACAAATACTAACAAAGGCATCGGAGGGGCCAGAACTAACTCCCGATGTCTCATCTTTAGTGTGCAGATCGTAGGTTTTCAATCTCCGAGGAACAAAGCCGCACCAACTAAGAAGTCGTTGATGTAACCACCATGAGAAGAACACAAATAATCAAAACTTCAGCTTGAAAAACTACATAAAATGCAAAAGCAAAACACAGTTCATGAGATCGGCTGCTTAGATCTAATCCAAGGAGTAAGCCTACACCTGCTAGTCTATCCGCTTCATTGATATCTAGTCTCAATGAAACTATGACTAAGAATATTTAGACTATTCATAGTAACACGTGTAGTTCTCACACCACATAGCTCCCACTATATCCTTGCACTTTTACGCTATTAAGTAATCACAGACTTTATCTTATCAATGCACATATATAGAATACCACATATATATGATACCAGTGAAATACATAAATTAAACAAACACTGATAAACAATAAAAAATGCCTTTATTATTAATAATAATAACTTAAAACTATTTGTACATCATAACTAATTAAGATATATAGCCTTAATTGCCTCCAAGGCATATATAATCTCTAACAATCTCCCACTTGCGCTAGAGCCAATTGTCCATGTGCTTCATGCCATACTCGTTAACATGCTAGTCATGTTTAACCTGAGTCAATGACTTTGTTAGCCCATACGCTAGATTCTGATCCATTGGGATGTATTCTACTTATATCCTTTTTAGCTAATATCTCTTGAATGAGATGATATTTTCTGAGTACATGTCTGTTTCTCTAACGAGACTATGGCTCTTGTGCCTGAGCAATAACCCCATTATTATCGCAATAGACCGCTATTGGATTTACAATGTTGGACACCACACCAAGATCACCAATAAAATACTTTAAGCTGGACAACTTGCTTAGATGCTTCTAAAGTAGCTATATACTCAAATTCTGTAGTTGAATTGGCAGTCGTATCCTGTTTTAAAACTTTTCCAAACAACTGCCCCTCCATTTAATATAAACACATATCCTGACTGGGACTTATAATCATCCTTGTTAGACTGAAAACTCACGTCGGTGTATCCCTTCATAGAGAGATCACCTTCTCAATATACCAAAAACATATCCTTAGTCCTATATAAGTACTTAAAGATAGTTTTAACGGCCATCTAATGCTTCTCAACTAGGTCAGATTGAAATCTGCTTGTGATGCTCAACGCATGTGAGATGCCATGCCGAGTACACACCATAGCATCCATGATGGATCCTATCACCGAGGAATTGGGTATTCCATTCATGCGCAATCTCTCCTCTTGTATTCTCGGACACTTAGATTTAGAAAGTTTAATCTCGTGAGACATTGGGAGATAACCCTTTCTTGACTGCTCAAGGTTAAATCTAGTTAAAACCTTCTTGAGAAATTGAGCATTTATGAGAACAAGGACTTTTTATTCATTGGGTTCATAAAAGGTATACCTCATAATCTCCTTAGGGTAACATACAAACATACACCTATCAGCCTATCTGAACTTGTCCTCTTTAAGTAAGCAGAACATCTCCAAACTCTTAGGTGAGAAAGAGCTTGTTTCTTACCAAACCGTAATTTGTATGGAGTTTGATCAACTGATTTCAAGGGCACTCTCTTTAGTATATAAACTGTGCTCTCAAGTGCATAACCCCAAAAGGATCTGCTGTGCTGATCATAGACCAAACCATATCGAGTAGGGTTCAATTTTTCCTTTCAGACACTCCATTGTGTTGGGGTGTATAAGGAGGTGTCCACTAGGATGAAATACCATTATCCCTTAAATGATCCTGAAACTCTTGGCTTAAGTATTCACCGCCTCGATCAAATCGAAGAGTCTTGAAACTTTTCCCAAGATGTTTCTCTACTTAGGTTCTGAACTCTTTGAATTTCTCAAAACTTTTAAACATGTGCCTCATAAGGTACAGATAACCATATAATGAGTAATCGTCGATAAAGGTTATGAAGTAGACGAAACCCTCATGTGTCTTAACACTCATTGGACCACATACATCAGAATGTATTATTTCCAAACTAACCATTTCCTTTGAAAGGTTTCTTAGTCATCTTTCCCTTTAAGCAAGGTTCGCACGCCCCATAGGATTCCTATTCCATTGGGCCCAAGTCACCACATTGTGTATCTTAGCTAAGCGAGTCTCATTTATATGGCCTAGACAACAATGCCATAAGTATGAGTATTTCTCATTATTTAGTCTCGATTTCTTAACAATGTTCTATCTAGAATTTCAGTTTTAGTATCTACAACATAAATACCATAAACAGATATTCCACAAGCATAAAGAACATTATCGCATCGACTTGACAATTATTATTAGAAAACAAATATTCAAATCCCGCTACTGCTAAACGCACAACAAAAATAACATTCTTAGCAACAACATGAATATAATAGCAATTGTTCAAAACTAAAACTTAACCACTAGGTAAACGAAGGCTATATGTCCCTACAACTGTTGCAGTAACCCATGCTCCATTTTCAACTCATAGGTCAATTTCCCTCTTTGCTAACCACCTACTATTCTGCAAACCCTGCACAAAACTACAAATATGAGTACAACAATATGTATCAAATACCCATGTAGACTCATAGGGAACTATAGAGAAACTCTCCAGTATGAACATATCTCTAGAAATTCGAGCCATAGCTCTCATCATCCGATGAGCTAGTTCCAAGAGAAACATTTAAATCAATCTTTGGAAAATTTTAGAGTATGATAAACATGACATGACCGTAAAAGGCATCTGTCAAGTTTTCACGAAATTTCAATCCCAGAAATCGGTGCGAGTTTTTTCAAGTTTGTGCCTAAAATCGACCTCTGGATGATTTTAGATTGTGATAAACATGATATGACCATAAAAGTCATACGTCAATGTTTTGACGAAAATTTGATCACGGAAATCAGTGCGAGTTTTATCAAGTTTGTGCCTAAAATCGACCTTTGGACCATTTTAGAGTTTGATAAACATGAAATGACCATAAAAGGCATGCGCTAAAACTTTCACGAAATTTCGATCCCGGTTGCAAGTTGTTTTCAACATTGAACTTAAAATCGACATTTGGACCATTTTAGAGTGTGATTAATATGACATGACGATAAAAGGCATGCGTCAAAGTTTTCACAAAATTTTTAACCCAGAAATCGGTGGGAGTTTTTTCAATTTTGTTCCTAAAATTGACCTTTGAACCATTTTAGAGTATGATAAACATGATATGACCATAAAAGGCATGCATCAAAGTTTTCACGAAATTTTGATCACGGAAATCGGTTCGTGTTTTTTCATATTTGGGCTTAAAATCGACATTTCGACCATTTTAGAGTGTGATAAACATGATATGACCATAAAAGGCATGCGTTAAAGTTTTCATGAAATTTCGATCACGGAAATCGGTTCGAGTTTTTTCAAATTTAAGTATAAAATCGATCTTTGGACCATTTTAGAGTGTAATAAACATGATAGGACCATAAAATGCATGTGTCAATGTTTTCACGAAATTTCAATCCTGGAAATCGGTGCGAGTTTTTTCAAGTTTGTTCCTAAAATTGACCATTGAACTATTTTAGAGTATGATGAACATGATATGACCATAAAAGGTATGCGTCAAAGTTTTCACGAAATTTCTATCTCGGAAATCGGTGCAAGTTTTTTCAAGTTTGAGCCTAAAATCGACCTTTGGACCATTTTAGAACGTGATAAACATGATATTACCATAAAAGTCACGTATCAATGTTTTGAAGAAAAAATCGATCCCTAAAATCATTGCGAGTTTTATCAAGCTTGTGCCTAAAATGGACATTTGGAACATTTTAGAGTGTGATAAACATGATATGACCATAAAAGGCATATGTCAAAGTTTTCACGAAATTTCGATCCCGGAAATCGGTGCGAGTTTTTTCAAGTTTGTTCCTGAATATTGGTGCGAGATTTTTCAAGTTTGAACCTAAAATCGTTCTTTGGACCGTTTTAGAGTGTGATAAAAATGATATGACGATAAAAGGAACACATCAAAATTTTCATGAAATTTCAATCCCGAAAATCGGTGCTAGTTTTTTGAAGTTTTTGGATAAAATCGACATTTGTACCATTTTAGAGTGTGATAAACCTGATATGACAATAAATGGTATTCGCCAATGTTTTGATGAAAATTATATCCTTCAAAACGGTTCCAGTTTTAACAAGTTTGTGCCTAAAATCGATCTTAAGATCATTTTAGAGTGTGATAAACATGATATGACCATAATAGGCATGCGTAAAAGATTTTAGGAAATTTCGATCCCGGAAATTGATGCGAGTTATTTATTGTTTTTGCCTAAAATCGACCTTTTGACCATTTTAGAATGTGATAAATATGATATGACTATAAAAGACATGCGCCAATGTTTTGATGAAAATTCGATCCCGGAAATTGGTTCAATATGACCAAAAAAGGCATGCGTCAAAGTTTTCGCGAAATTTTGATCACCAAAATCAATGTCAATTTTTTCAAGTTTGTGCCTAAAATCGACATTTGGACCATTTGAGAGTGTGATAAACATGATATGACCATAAGAGGCATTGCGTCAAAGTTTCACGAAATTTCGATATCGGAAATCGGTACAAGTTTTTTCAAGTTTGTGTATAATATCATCATTTGGACCATTTTAGAGTGCGATAAACATGATATGATGTTATAACCTTAAAAGGCATGTGTCAAAGTTTTCACGAAATTTCGATCCCGGAAATCGGTGCGAGTTTTTTCAAGTTACATTTGGACAATTTTAGATTGTGATAAACATGATATTACCATGACAGGCATACGTCAAAGTTTTCACAAAATTTCGATCCCGGAAACTAATGCGAGTTTTTTCAAATTTGTGCCTAAAGTCGATCTTTGGACCATTTTAGAGTGTGATAAACATGATATGACAATAAAAACCATGCATCAAAGTTTTCAAAAAAATTCGATCCTGGAAATCAGTACGAGTTTTTTATAGTTTTTTCCTAAAATAGACCTTTGGACCACTATAGAGTGTGATAAACATGACATGACCATAAATAGCATGCGTCAATGTTTTGACGAAATTCGATCCAGGAAATCGGTTCGATTTTTTCATGTTTGTGCCTAAAATCGACCATTGTACCATTTATGAGTGTGATAAACATGTATGACAAAAAAAATGGCATACGTAATGGCATACGTCAAAGTTTTCACGAAATTTCGATCCTGAAAATCGGTGCCAGTTTTTTCAAGTTCGAGCCTAAAATCTACATTTGAACGATTGTAGAGTGTGATAAACATGATATTATAATAAAAGGCATGCGTCAATGTTTTCACGAAATTGCGATCCCGGAAATCGGTGCCAATCTTTTCACGTTTGACCCTAAAATTGACCTTTGGATCATTTTAGAGTGTGTTAAAAAAGATATGACCATAAAAAGCATGTGTTAAAGTTTTCACAAAATTTCGATCCCGTAAATCAGTGCGATCATTTTCAAGTTTGTTCCTAAAATTGACCTTTGGACCATTTTAGAGTGTGATAAACATGATATGATCGTAAAAGGCATCCGTCAAAGTTTTCACGAAATATCGATCACGGAAATCGGTGGTTGTTTTCAAGTTTGAGCATAAAATCGACATTTTGACCATTTTAGAATGTGATAGACATGATATGAACATAAAAGGCATACGTCAAAGTATTCACGAAATTCCGATCCCAAAAATCGGTGGGAGATTTTTCAAGTTTGTTCTTAAAATTGACCTTTGGACCATTTTAGACTATGAGAAACATGATATGACCATAAAAGGCGTGCGTCAATGTTTTGACGAAAATTCAATCCCAAAAATCGGTTCGAGTTTTTTCAAGTTTGTGCTTAAAATCGACCTTAAGACCATGTTAGAGTGTTATAAACATGTTATGACCTTAAAAGACAGACGTGAAGGTTTTCACGAAATTTCGATCACGAAAATCAGTGCTAGGATTTTCAAGTTTGAGCCTAAAATCGACATTCGGACCATTTTAGAGAGTGATAAACATGATATGACCATAAAATACATGCGTCAAAGTTTTCACAAAAATTCAATCCCGGAAATCGGTGCCAGTTTTTTTTAAGTTTGTGCATAAAATCAACCTTTGGACCATTTAGAGTGTGATAAACATGATATGACCATAAAAAGGCATGCGTCAAAGTTTTCCCGAAATTTCTATCCCCTAAATCGTTTTGTGTTTTTTCAAGGTTGTGCATAAAATCGACATTTGCACCATTTTAGAGTGTGTTAAACATGATATGACCATAAGAGGCATTGCGTTAAAGTTTCACAAAATTTCGATATCAGAAATTTGTGCATGTTTTTTTAAGTTCGTGCATAAAATCGACCTTTGGACAATTTTATAGGGTGATAAACATGGTATGACCATAAAAGGCATGCGTCAAATTAGGAAATTTCTAGATTCCGGAAATCGGTGCGAGTAATTTTATAGTTTTTATCTAAAATCGACCTTTAGACCATTTTAGTGTGTGATAAACATGATATAACCATAAAAGGTTATGCGTCAATATTTCGATGAAAATTCAATCCCGATAATCGGTTCGAGTATTTTCAAGTTTCTGCTTAAAATTGACCTTAGGATCATCTTAGAGTGTGATAAACATGTTACAACCTTAAAAGCCATGCGTCAAAGTTTAACCGATATTTCGATCACGGAAATCGATGCGAGTTTTTTTATGTTTATGCCTAAAATAGACCTTTGAACCATTTTAGAGTGTAATAAACATGATATGACCATAAAAGACATATGTAAAAGTTTTCATGAAATTTCGATAGAAAAATCGATGCGAGTTCTTTACAGTTTTTGCCCAAAATCGACCTTTGTACAATTTTAGAGTATTATAAACATGATATGAACATAAAACATATGCGTCAAAGTTTTCACGAAAATTTCGATCCCGGAAATCGGTGCGAGTTTTTTCAAGTTTAAGCCTAAAGTCGATATTTGGACCAATTTAGAGTGTGATAAACTTGATATTACCATAAAAGTCATGCGTCAATGTTTTGATAAAAAATCGATCCTGGAAATCAGTGCGAGATTTATCAAGTTTGTGCCTATAATCAACCTTTGGACCATTTTATAATGTGTTAAACATGATATGACCATAAAAGGCATGTGTCAAAATTTTTAAGAAATTTTAACCCTTGAAATTGGTGCGAGTTTTTTCATGTTTATGCTTAAAATCGACCATTGGACCATTATAGAATGTGATAAACATGATATGACCATAAAAGGAATGTGTCAAAATTTTCAAGAAATTTTGATCCTTGAAATTGGTGCGAGTTTTTTCAAGTTTGTGCTTAAAATCGACATTTGGACCATTTTAGAGTGTGATAAACATGATATGACCATAAAAGGCATGCGTCAAAGTTTTCACGAAATTTCGATCTCGGAAACTATGCGAATTTTTTCAAGTTTGAGCCTAAAATTGACCTTTGGACCATTTTAAGGTGTGACAAACATGATATTACCATAAAAGTTATGCGTCAATGTTTTGACAAAAATTCGATCACGGAAATCAGAGCGAGTTTAATCAAGTTTAATCCTAAAATCATCGACCTTTGGACCATTTTAGAGTGTGATAAACATGATATGACTATAAAAGGCATGTTTCAAAGTTTTCACGAAATTTCGATCACGGAAATCAGTGCGAGTTTTTTAATGTTTTTGCCTAAAATTGATATTTTGACCATTTTACATTGTGATAAACATGATATGATCATAAAAGGCATGCGTCAAAGTTTTCATGAAATTTCAATCATGGAAATCGGTGCGAGTTTTTTCAAGTTTGTGCAAAAAATCCACCTTTGGACCATTTTAGAGTGTGATAAACATGATATGACCATAAAATGCATGCATCAAAATTTTCACAAAAATTCGATCCCAGAAATCGATGCGAGTTTTTTCAAGTTTGTGCCTAAAATCTACCGTTGGACCATTTTAGAGTGTGATAAACATGATACGACCATAAAATGTATGTGTCAAAGTTTTCACGAAAATTCGATCCTGGAAAATCAGTGAGAGTTTTTTCAAGTTTTTTGCTTAAGGTGCATGCCATTGTTTACACGAAATTTCGATCCCGAAAATCGGTGTAAGTTCTTTCAAGTTTGAGCCTAAAATCAACCTTTGGTCCATTTTAAAGTGTGATAAACATTATATGACCATGATCGGCATGCGTCAAAGTTTTCACGAAATTTCTATCCCAGAAATCGCTGCGAGTTTTCAAGTTTAAGCCTACAATCGACTTTTGGACCATTTTAAAGTGTGATAAACATGATATGGACAATAAAAGGCATGCGTTAAAGTATTCAAGAAAATTTCGATCCCAGAAATCAGTGGGAGTTTTTGAAGTTTGTTCCTAAAATGGACCTTTGGACCATTTTTGAGTGTGATAAACATGATATGACCATAAAAGGCATGCGTCAAATCACGAAATTTCGATCTCGGAAATCGGTGTTAGTTATTTTATAGTTTTTATCTAAAATCGACCTTTAGACCATTTTAGAGTGTGAGAAACATGATATAACCATAAAATGCATGCGTCAATATTTCGATGAAAATTCAATCCCAAAAATCGGTTCGAGTATTTCCAAGTTTCGGCTTAAAATTGACCTTAGGACCATCTTAGAGTGTGATAAACATGATATGACCATAAAAGGCATGCATCAAAATTTTTATGAAATATCGATCCTGGAAATCGGTTCGAGCTTTTTCAAGTTTGTGATAGAAATCGACCTTTGGATAATTTTAGAGCGTGATAAACATGATATAACCATAAAAGTCATGCGTCAATGTTTCTACGAAAATTCAACCCCGAAAATCGGTTCAACTTTTCATGTTTATGCTTAAAATTGACCTTAGGACCGTCTTAGAGTGTGATAAACATGATATGATCATAAACGGCATGCGTCAAAGTTTTCAAAAAATTTTGATCCCAGAAATTGGTGAGTGTTTTTTCATGTTTGTGCATAAAATCGACCTTTGGGCCAATTTAGAGTGTTATAAAAATGATATGACGAAAAAAGGCATGCGTCAAAGTTTTCACGAAAATTCGAACCCCAAAATCGTTGCTAGTTTTTTAGAGTTTGTGCCTAAAATCAACCGTTGAACCATTTTAGAGTGTGATAAACATGATATGACCATTAAATGCATGCGTCAAAGTTTTCACGAATTTTCGATCGTGGAAAACAGTGCGATTATTTTCAAGTTTGTGTTTAAGGTATGCGTCAAAGATTTCACGAAATTTCAATCCCCGAAATCTTTTCGAGTTTTTTCAAGTTGGTCCAAAAAATCGACCTTTGGACCATTTTAGAGTGTGATAAACATGATATGACCATAAGTGGCATGCGTCAAAGATTTCAAGAAATTTCAATCCCCGAAATCATTTCTAATTTTTTCAAGTTTGTGCATAAAATCGACCATTGGACCATTTTAGAATGTGATAAGCATGATATGACCCTAAGAGGCATTGCGTCAAAGTTTCACGAAATTTCGATATCGGAAATCGGTGAGTTTTTTTCATGTATGTGTATACAATCAACCTTTAGACCATTTTAGAGTGTGACAAACATTGTATAACCATAAAAAGCATGCATCAAATTTTTACAAAATTTTGATCACGGAAATCAGTGCGAGTTTTTTCAAGTTTGTTCTTAAAATCGACCTTTGGACCATTTTAGAGTGTGATAAACATTTTATAACCTAAAAAGGCATTCGTCAAAGTTTTCACGAAATTTTTATCCCGGAAATCAGTGCGAGTTTTTTCATGTTTATGCCTAAAACTGACCTTTGGACCATTTTAGAGTGTGATAAACAAGATATAACCATAAAAGGCATGCGTTTTTCAAGAAATTCCGATCCCGAAAATCGGTGCGAGTTTTTTTACAGGTTGTGCCTAAAATCAACTTTTGTACCATTTTAGAGTATGATAAATATGATATAACCATAGACCTCATGCGTCAAAGTTTTCATGAAATTTCGATCCGGAAATCGGTTCGTGTTTTTTAAAGTTTGAGCCTAAACTCGACATTTGGACCATTTTAGAACATGATAAACATGATATTACCATAAAAGTCATGTATCAATGTTTTGAAGAAAAAATCGATCCTGGAAATCACTGCAAGTTTTATCAAGTTTGTGCCTATAATCAGCCTTTAGACCATTTTAGAATGTGATACACTTGATATGAACATAAAAGGTATGTGTCAAAATTTTCAAGAAATTTCGATCCTGGAAATCAGTGCTAGTTTTGTCAAGTTTGTTCCTCAAAATTGACCTTGGGACAATTTTATAGTGTGATAAACCTGATATGACCATAAAATGCATGCGTCAAAGTTTTCACGAAATTTCGATCCCGGAAATTAGTGCGAGTTTTTTCAAGTTTGTGCTTAAAATTGACATTTTGACAATTTTAGCGTGTGATAAACATGATATGACCGTAAAAGGTATACGTCAAAGTTTTTACAAAATTTCGATCCCGGAAACTGGTGCCAGTTTTTTCAAGTTTGTGCCTAAAGTCGACCTTTGGACAATTCTAGAGTGTGATAAACATTATATGACAATAAAAAGCATATGTCAAAGTTTTCACAAAAATTCGATCTCGGAAATCTGAACGTGTTGTTTATATGTTTTTCCTAAAATCGACCTTTGGACCATTTTAGAGTGTGATAAACATGATATGAGCATAAGAGGCATTGCGTCAAAGTTTCACGAACTTTCGATATCAGAAATCTGTGCGTGTTTCTTTAAGTTCGTGCATAAAATCGACATTTGGACCATTTTATAGGGTGATAAACATGGTATGACCATAAAAGGCATGCGTCAAATTTTTACGAAATTTCGATCACGGAAATAAGTGCGAGTTTTTTCAAGTTTGTGCATAAAATCGACCTTTGAACATTTTAGAGTGTGATAAACATGATATGACCATAAGAGGCATTGCGTCAAAGTTTCACGAAATTTCGATATCAGAAATCTGTGCGAGTTTTTCAAGTTCATGCATAAAATCAAGCTTTGGACCATTTTAGAGTGTGAGAAATATAGTATGACCATAAAAGCTATGCATCAAATTTTTACGAATTTTCGATCACGGAAATTAGTGCGAGTTTTTTCCAGCTTGTTCTTAAAATCGACCTTTGACCTTTTTAGAGTGTGATAAACATGTTACTACCTTAAAAGACATGAGTCAAAGTTTAACCTATATTTCGATCCCAGAAATCGGTGCAAGTTTTTTCCTATTTGTGCCTAAAATCGACCTTTGGACGATTTTAGAGTGCGACAAACATGATATGACCATAAAAGGCATGCGTAAAAGTTTTCATGAAAATTCGATTCCAAAAATCGGAGTGAGTTTTTTACAGTTTGTGCCTAAAATCAACCTTTGTACCATTTTAGAGTGAGATAAACATGATATGACCATAAAAGGCATCCGTCAAAGTTTTCACGATATTTCGATCTTGGAAATCGGTGCGAGTTTTTTCATGTTTGAGCCTAAAATCGAAATTTGGACCATTTTAGAGTGTGATAAACATAATATTAAATAAAAGTCATGTTTCAATCATTGCTAGTTTTATCAAGTTTGTGCCTATAATCAACATTTGGAACAATTTAGAGTGTGATAAACATGATATGACCATAAAATGCATGCGTCAAAGTTTTCACGAAATTTCGATCCCGAAAATCAGTGCGACTTTTTTCAAGTTTGTGCTTAAAATCGACCCTAGAACCATTTTTGAGTGTGATAAACATGATATGACCATAATAGATATGCATGCGTCAAAATTTTCACGAAATTTCGATCCCGGAAATCTGTGCGAGTTTTTTCAAGTTTGAGCGTAAAATCGACTTTTGGACCCTTTTTACGTGTGACAAACATAATATTACCATAAAAGTTATGTGTCTATGTTTTGACAAAAAATTCGAACTCGAAATCAGTGCGAGTTTTATCAAGTTTAATCCTAAAATCGACCTTTAGACCATTTTAGAGTGTGACATACATGATATGACCATAAAAGGCATGCGTCAAATTTTTAACGAAATTTCGATCCAGGAAATCAGTGCGAGTTTTTTCATGTTTTTACCTAAAATCGACATTTTGACCATTTTAGAGTGATAAACATGATATGATCATAAAAAGCATGCGTCAAGGTTTTCACGAAATTTCGATCCCGGTAATCGGTGGAAATTTTTTCATGTTTTTGCTTAAAATCGACCTTTGGATCATTTTAGAGTGTGATAAACATGATATCACCATAAAAGGCATGAGTCAAGGTTTTCACGAATCTTCGATCCTTGAAATCGGAGCGAGTTTTATCAAGTTTGTTTCTAAAATTGACATTTAGACCATTTTAGAATGTGATAAACATGATATGACCAGAAAAGGCATGCGTCATATTTTTCAAGAAATTTTGATCCTGGAAATCGTTGCGAGTTTTTCAAAATTGTGCCTAAAATCGACCTTTGGACAATTTTAGAGTGTGATAAACATAATATGACGATAAAAGTCAAGCGCTAATGTTTTGACAAAATTCGATCCCGGGAATCAATGCTAGTTTTATAAATTTGTGCCTAAAATCAACCTTTTGACCATTTTAGAGTGTGATAAAAATGATATGATAATAAAATGCATGCGTCAAAGTTTTTACGAAATTTCTATTCTGGAAATCGGTGCGAGTTTTAAGAAGTTTTAGCCTAAAATAGACCTTACGACCATTTTAGAGTGTGATAAACATGATCAGATCGTAAAAGGCATGCGACAAACTTTTTACGAAATTTCAATCCTTGAAATCAATGCGAGTTTTTTCATGTTTTTGCTTACATTCGACCTTTAGACCATTTTAGTGTGTGATAAACACGTTATGACCACAAAAGGTATGCGCCAAAGTTTTCACGAAATTCGATCCCGGAAATCGATGCGAGTTTTTTCAAGTTTGTGCATAAAATCGACCTTTAGACCATTTAGAGTGTGATAGCATGATATGACCATAAAAAGGCATGCGTCAAAGTTTTTACGTAATTTCAATCACGGAAATCTATGCGAGTTTTTTCAAGTTTGTGCAAAAAATCCACCTTTGGACTATTTTAGAGTGTGATAAACAGATATGATAATATAAGACATGCGTCAATGATTTAACGAAATTTCAATCCCGGAAATCGGTGCCAGTTTTTTGAAGTATGTGACAAAAATCTATCATTGGACCATTTTAGAATGTGATAAACAAGATAGGACCATAAAGGCATACGCAAAAGTTTGCACAAGATTTCGATCCCTGAAATCAGTGCGAGTTATTTCAAGTTTGAGCTTAAAATCGACCTTTGGACCATTTTAGAGTGTGATAAACATGTTTTTACCACAAAGGGCATGCGTCAAAGTATTCACGAAAATTTGATCCTTGAAAATGGTGAGTTTTTTCATGTTTGTGCCTAAAATCGACCATTGTACTATTTTAGAGTGTCATAAACATGATAAGCCCATAAAAGGCATGCATCAATGTTCTCATGAAATTTCCATCAAGGAAATCGGTGCGAATTTTTTTAAGTTTGTGCTTAAAACTTAACTTTCGAAGATTTTAGAGTGTTATTGAACATGTATGACCATATAAGGAATGCATCAAAGTATTCTAAAAATTCGATTATGGAAATCGGTGCAAGTTTTTCATGTTTGTGGTTAAAATCAACCTTTACACAATTTTAGATTGTGAGAAACATAATATGACCATCAAAGGCATGCGTTAAAGTTTTCACTAAATTTTTATGCCGAAAATCAATGAGAAATTTTTCAAGTTTATGCATTAAATATACCTTTAGACCATTTTAGAGTGTGATAAGCCATGTGTTATTATTTTAACGAAAATTCGATACCAGAAATCTTTGCGAGTTTCATCAATTTTGTGCCTAAAATCAACCTTTTTGGACCATTTAAGGCATGCGTTATAATTTTCACGAAATTTCAATACTGGAAATTAATGCAAATTTTTTCAAGTTTGTGCTTAAAATCGTCTTTGGACCATTTTAGAGATTGATAAACATTATATCACTAAAAAAGGTATGCGTCAAAGTTTTCATGAAATATCGATCAAGGAAATCGGAGCAATTTTTTTGAAGTATGTACCCATAATCGACTTTTGGAAGATTTTAGAGTGTGATAAATGCATTTTTTCAAGTTTTTGCTTAAAATCGACCTTTGGACCATTTAAGAGTGCGATAAACATGATATAAACATAAAAAAAACATGCGTCAAAGTTTTCACGAAATTTTGATCCCGGAAATCGATGCAAATTTTTTCAAGTTTGTTCTTAAAATTGACCTTTGGACCATGTTAGAGTGTGAAAAACATGATATGACCATAAAAGGCAATCATCAAAGTTTTCATGAAATTTTGATCTCGGAAATCGTTGAGAGTTTTTTCAACGTTGACCTTAAAATCGACCTTTGGACCATTTTAGAGTGTGATAAAAATTATATGACCATAAAAGGCTTGTGTCAAAGTTTTCACAAAATTTCAATCCCGGAAATCGATGCGAGTTTTTTCAAGTTTATTCCTAAGATCAACCTTTGGACCATTTTAGAGTGTGATAAACATGATATGACCATAAAAGGAATGCGTCAATGTTTTCAAGAAATTTCGATCCAGGAAATCGGTGCAAGTTTTTTAAGGTTTGTTCCAAAAATAGACCTTTGGACCATTCTATATTGTGATAAACATAATATGACAATAAAAGGTAGGGGTCAAAGTTTTCACGAAATTTCGATCCCGGAAATCGGTGTGGGTTTTATTAACTTAACCTTAAAATCAACCTTTGGACCATTTTAGAGTGTGATAAACATGATATGACCATAAAAGGCATGCTTCAATGTTATCACGAAATTTTGATCCTGCAAATCATTGCGGGTTTTTTAAATTTTTTTTTAAAATCGACATTTGGACCATTTTAGAGTGTGGTAAACTTGATATGACCATAAAAGGCATGCGTCAAAGTTTTTACGAAATGTCGATCCCGGAAATCGGTGCCAGTTGTTTCAAGTTTGTTCCTAAAATCGACCTTTGGACCATTTTAGAGTGTGATAAACATGATATGACAATAAAAGGCATGTGTCATAGTTTTCACGAAATTTCAATCCTGCAAATCATTGCAAGTTTTTCAACGTTGACCGTAAAATCGACATTTGGACTATTTTAGAGTGTGAAAAACATGATATGACCATATAAGGCATGCATTAAACTTTTCACGAAATTTCGATCCCGGAAATCGATGCGTGCTTTTCAAGTTTTTGCTTAAATCGTCCTTTGGATCATTTAAGAGCGTGATAAACCTGATATGACAATAAAAGGCATTTGTCAAAGAATTCATGAAATTTCGATCATGGAAATCGGTGCGAGTTTTTTCAAATTTGTTCCTAAAATTAACCTTTGGACCATTTCACAGTGTGATAAATATGATAAGACCGTAAAAGGCGTGCATCGTAGTTTTCACGAAATTTCGATCCCAGAAACATTGCGAGTTTTTCCAACGTTAACCCAAAAATCGATCTTTCGACTATTTTAGAGTGTGAAAAACATGAGATGACCATAAAAGGCATGCGTCAAAGTTTTCATGAAATTTCAATCCCGGAAATCGTTGCAAGTTTTTTCAACGTTGATCTTAAAATCAACCTTGGGACCGTTTTAGAGTGAGATAAACATGATATGACTATAAAAGTCATGCGTCAATGTTTTCACGAAATTTCGATCGAGGAAATTGGTGCGAGTTTTTTCAAGTTTGTTCCAAAAATAGACCTTTGGACCATTTTATATTGTGATAAACATAATATGACAACAAAAGGTATGCGTCAAAGTTTTTAAGAAATTTCGATCCCGGAAATTGGTTCGGATTTTTTTAGCTTGACCTTTAAAATCGGTCTGGACCATTTTAGAGTGCGATAAACATGATATGACCATAAAAGGCATGCTTTCAATGTTTTCACGAAATTTCGATCCTTGGAATCGATGCGGATTTTTCAAGTTTTTGTTTAAAATCGACATTTGTACCATTTTAGAGTGTGATAAATGTGATATGACCATAAAAGGCATGCGTCAAAGTTTCCACGAAATGTCGATCCTGGAAATCGTTGCTAGTTGTTTCAAGTTTGTTCATAAAATCGACCTTTGGACCATTTTAAATTGTTATAAACATGATATGACAATAAAAGGCATGCGTCATAGTTTTCACGAAATTTCGATCCCGGAAATCATTGCGAGTTTTTTCAACGTTGAACCTAAAATCGACATTTGGACCATTTTAGAGTGTGATAAATATGATATGACCATAAAAGGCATGCTTCAAAGTTTTCACGAAATTTCTATCTCGGAAATCGATGCGAGTTTTTTCAAATTTGTTCCTAAAATTAACCTTTGGACCATTTTACAGTGTGATAAATATGATAAGACCGTAAAAGGCATGCATCAAAGATTTCGATCCCGGAAATCGACGCGAGTTTTTTCAAGTTTGTTCCTAAGATTGACCTTTGGACCATTTTAGAGTGTGATAAACATGATATAACCATAAAAGGCATGCGTCAATGTTTTCACAAAATTTCGATCATGGAAATCATTGCGAGTTTTTCAAGTTTGTTTCTAAAATGGACATTTGGACCACTTTAGATTGAGCTAAACTTAATATGACAGTAAAAGGCATGCGTCAAAGTTTTCACGAAATATCGATCCCAGAAATCAGTGTGGGTTTTTTCAAGTTTTTGCTTAAAATTTATCTTGGGACCATTTTAGAGTGTGATAAACATGATATGACAATAAAAGGCATACGTCAAAGTTTTCAAAAAATTTCGATCCAGGAAATCGGTGCCAGTTGTTTCAAGTTTGTTCCTAAAATCGACCTTTGTACCATTTTAAAGTGTGATAAAAATGATATGACAATAAAAGGCATGCGTCATAGTTTTCCTTAAATTTCGATCCCTGAAATAATTGCAAGTTTTTCAATGTTGACCCTAAAATCGACCTTTGGATCATTTTAGCGTGTGATAAACATGATTTTACAATAAAAGGCATGCGTCATAGTTTTCACGAAATTTCGATTCCCGAAATCATTGCTAGTTTTTTCTACTATGACCCTAAAATCGACTTTTGGACCATTTTAGAATGTAAAAAACATGATAAGACCATAAAAGGCATGCATCAAAGTTATCATGAAATTTCGATCCCAGAAATCGTTTCGAGTTTTTTCAACATTGAGAATAAAATCGACCTTTGAACCATTTTAGAGTGTGATAAACATGACATGAACATAAAAGGCTTGCGTCAAACTTTTCATGAAATTTCGATCCCGGACCATTTTAGAGTGTGATAAACGGGATATCACCATAAAAGGCATGGGTCAATGTTTTCACGAAATTTTGATCACGGAAATCTTTGCGAGTTTTTTCAACGTTGACCTTAAAATTTACCTTTGGACCATTTTAGAGTGTGATAAACATGATATAACCATAAAAGGCATGCGTCAAAGTTTTCACAAAATTCTATCCCAAAAATATGTGCAAGTTTTTTCTAGTTTTTTCATAAAATAATCCTTTGGACCACTTTACATTGTGATAAACTTAATATGACAGTAAAAGGCATGCGTCAATGTTTTCACGAAATTTCGATCCTGGAAATCGGTGCCGGTTTTTTTTATGTTTTTGCTTAAAATTGATCTTCAGACCATTTTAGAGTGTCATAAACATGATATGACCATAAAAGGCATGCGTCAAAGTTTTCACGAAATTTTGATCCCGGAAATCGGTGCGAGTTGTTTCGAGTTTGTTCCTAAAATTGACCTTTGACCATTTTAGAGTATGATAAAAACATGATATGACAATAAAAGGCATGTGTCATAGTTTTCACGAAATTTGGATCCTGGAAATCATTGCCTGTATTTTAAACATCGACCCTAAAATCTACCTTTGGATCATTTTAGAGTGCGATAAATATGGTATGATCATAAAAAGTATGCTTCAAAGTTTTCAGAAAATTTCGTTCCAGGAAATCAGTGCGGGTTTTTTAAGGTTTTTACTTAAAATCGACATTTGGACCATTTTATCATGTGATAAACATGATAAGAGCATAGAAGGCATGCATCAAAATTTTTACGAAAATTCAATCCTGGAAATCGGTGGGTGTATTTTCTAATTTTTTCTTAAAATTTAGATTGGATCATTTTAGAGTGTGATAAACAGGATATCACCATAAAAGGCATGGGTTAAAGTTTTCAAGAACTATCGATCCCGGAAATCGTTGCTAGTTTTTTCAACGTTGACCTTAAAATCGACCATTGGACCATTTTGAGTGTGATAAACATGATAAGACAATAAAAGGCTTGCGTCAAAGTTTTCACGGAATTTCGATCTAGGAAATCAGTGCTAGTTTTTTCAAGTTTGTTCCTAAAATAGACCTTTGAAACATTTTATATTTTGATAAACATAATATGACAACAAAAGGTACGCGTCAAAGATTTCCCGAAATTTCGATCTTGGAAATCGGTGCGAGTTTTTTTCAAGTTTTTGCTTAAAATCAACCTTTGGACCATTATAGAGTGTGATAAACATGATACGAACATAAAAGGCATGCGTAAAAGTTTTCACCAAATTTCGATTCTGGAAATCAGTGCAAGTTTTTTCAATGTTGACCTTGAAATCGACATTTGGACAATTTTAGAGAGTGATAAACGTGATACGACCATAAAAGGTATGCGTCAAAGTTTTCACGAAATTTCGATCCAGGAAATCAGTGCGAGTTTTTTCTAGTTTGTTCCAAAAATTGACCTGTGGACCATAAAAGGCATCGGTCAAATTTTTCATGAAACATCGATGCTAGAAATCGTTGAGTTTTTTCAAAATTGACCATAAAATTGACCTTTGGACCATTTTAGAGTGTGATAAACATGATATGACAATAAAAGGCATGTGTCAATGTTTTCATGAAATTTCGATCCCGGAAATCGGTGCTAGTTTATTCAAGTTTGTTTCTAAAATTGACCTTTGGACCAATTTAGATTGTGATAAATATATGACACTAAAGGCATGCGTCAAAGTTTTCACGAAATTTCGATACCTGAAATCGGTGCGGGTTTTTTCAAGTTTTTGCTTAATTTGACCTTTGCACTATTTGAGAATGTGATAAACATGATATGACAATAAAAGGCATGCGTCAAAGTTTTCATGAAATTTGGATCCCTAAATTCGATGCGAGATTTTTCAAGTTTGTTCCTAAAATCGACCTTTGGACCATTTTATAATGTGATAAACGTGACATGATAATAAAAGGCATGCGTCAAAAGTTTTCACGAAATTTCAAACCCGGATGTCGTTGCGAGTTTCTTCATCGACATTAGGACAATTTTAGAGTGCGATAAACATGATATAACTTTAAAAGGTAAGGGTCAAAGTTTTCACGAAATTTTGATCCCCCAAATCGTTGCATGTTTTTTCAACGTTGACCTTAAAATCGACCTATTGACTATTTTTTATTGTGATAAACATGATATGACCAAAAAAGGCATGGGACAAAATTTTAATGAAATTTTAATGCCGATATTCATTGCTAGTTTTTCAACGTTAACCTTAAAATCGACCTTTGGACCATTTTAGAGAGTGATAAACATGGTATGACCATAAAAGGCTTGCGTCAATGTTTTATGAAATTTCGATCCCCCGAAATCGGTACGAGTTTTTTCAAGATTTTGTCAAAAATTGACCTTTAGACCATGTTAGAGTATGATAAACATGACAAGACCATAAAAGTCATTCGTCAAAGTTTTCATGAAATTTGGATCCCTTAATTCGATGCTAGGTTTCTCAAGTTTGTTCTTAAAATCGACCTTTGTGATGTGAATCCGGCTACGCCGAACTCAATTGAGGTTTATGAAACACAAAACTATAGGATAAAAGACTTAAAATCAGAGTGTAAAATAAGAATTTAGCAATAGCACAACCAATCCAAGCAAATAAAACGAACAATCAAGCTAACATTATAGTTAACGTAACCTTTCGAATTGGATGAAAGAACCTAGCAAATAAAACGAACAATCAAGCTAGCCATAACAATTGATCACAATCAGAATAAGACTTCAAGAACAAGATCACAATCACTCGAACTTAAAGAAGAAGCTGAAATTCCTAAACGGAAATCCGAAATTTTTATTAATCCTCAAAACTATCTAATACAAATAAAAAGATCTCTATATATAATACTACTATTCCTAAGGCACGAAATTATATTTAGAATTTGCCTAAAAATAAAATTCTAAAGTCCTAATAGCTTTAGGATAGAATTCCTTAAAGCAAAAGAAAAGAATAATACTCTAATTTGAAATATGAAACAAACTAGGATACTAAGTATACTAACTATTAAATATTAAAAGAAAATCTACCTAAATTAAAATAAACATAATGTAGGAGCCACTTCATTTTCTTCCATCATGTAATTGATCCAATAAGAATTAGCCAAGATCCCAATGGGTTAAAATGTGATTTACACATGCGTGTCCAAAGCTCACTTAAGCTATCTCCAATTAGACCAAGTCTTGAACTCCTCTTCAATAATTGATTCAAAAACTGGAATTCTTCATCTCTTCTTAAGCTGGTCTTACTAGAAGTTGTTGAAACTTGAGTTGAATTCGAAATCATCAAAATCTCTTCGATTTGCTCATTTACAACTTCTTGAACACTCTTTGATTTAGACTTTGTAAAT
>CATIWQ010043966.1:0-17582 GCA_949673415.1 Euphorbia schlechtendalii
CCATTATTAGCACATATGTTGTTAATAAGAGCGATGTTCAAACTTTACTCCTGGAGTTTTCAGAACGACTCCATGTGGTGAACTTGCATGTTCTAAAGAAGTTTTATACAATGCTAGTCTTGAAACTACGAGCAATAAGAAAATCACTACTAAAAAATTTCAAATTCTCGAAGTAAAAGTTATATTTGTTTGACAGAAACACTTTTATCTATTACTTATAATGGAGAAGTCTATCTCCATCTCAAACTCATACATAAACATGAGTAGACAAACATGTATAGTTCAAGAAGAAGTAAACCAAAAGGCAATTATTAACTCAAATAAGGCTAATTTGACTTATGTTTTCCTTCTTAACTATACCTTGATTACAACTGCACAAGGTAGTTAGTCTCTTATGCTATAGTCAACTCTCTACCTGCAATCAAAGTAAGAATAACAAATTAAATATCAATATAAGCTCTTTATTCATCATAAATTAAGCAAATGAGTATAACTAGAGACGCTTATATAAATATGCAAACGTAGAATCATAAAGAATTGTTATTGATTATCATCATAAAGAATTGCTTATATATATGTTCTACTTCTGTTTTAATAATAAGCAAATAATTATTAAAACAGAAGTAGAACATATATATTTAAGAAATTTACACTTATAATTGCTAAACCATTGGCACGATACTATACATTCTTCAATTAGTACAATCCCATGTACAAAAGTTCAACTTAGTTAATTACATTTGCAAGAGAATACATCAGCAGTATCCTCTGATGGACATGAGCATGTGCCAAAAAATTATAAGAATGCAGTGCTTAAAGCAGTTGTAAACTGTTTATGTTGCTATCGATGTTGGGGGTTCAGATTTCCAGTTTTATCATGATGAAAAAAGAATTCAATTTCTATGATTATCCATGAAGGAACAACAAACAAATAACTTATTAGAATAACTTAGTGTGAAAGAACAGCTCAAACAGGACCAAAGTTCGTTATAAAATGAAATAAGACAGCAAGATAAACCTATTCTACACCAAACCCTCATAAACTAAAAGCATACAAAATAAAAAATTACGAAAACTAAATTAGAAGTGAAGAATTGAACACTGAATTGATTTGGTATTGGATAACAAACCAATCGCCAAACAAATTGGCAGATTCTTCCTTCTTCTTGAACCAATTGCTGGAATCAAAAGCCATATAATAACTTAATCTCTTCAAACTTGTTATATCTGGTTTAAAACTTCGAACCTGCAAAAGAAGAGAAAATCTAAAAAAAACGAAGACGAAAACAACTAGAACTTTTAGAGGAAAAATTAAATTTGTTTATCGCTAAGTCACCGTAATGTTGTCGCTAATAGAGTCGAATAATGTGTCGAAGCTAATAGATAATTTTCTTGTAGTGTGCGATAGACCCGAAATATCGTAGTAGCAATAAGTATATCGATATCAAGTATCTATTAGTTGTAGACTAAGTAATACGAGGAGGGGTCAATATGAAGTATATATCTACTCATTACATGCTTGTAAATTTGTTTACGAAGTATGTCTTCGAAAGATGTATACGTGAAATATATTAAAGAGTTAAATATGCGTAAATTATATTTATTCATTTACCTCATTTGTTATACCCTTCAAATCGTGAACGATGTTGTATTAATATAAATGAGTTTTATTCAATGAGCAATGTGTGCGTGTGTATGTTATGTACATATTATTTTTCGTTCATAGCATATCAGACGGAGAAGTAGCCCACCCACATGGGTGTTTACCCTAGTGTTATCACGAGGATACAAACTAGGATGAGATTGATTTTTAACAACTATGTGTAGTTCATGAACATGTTCAAAATCGTCAATCGACTTGTTAAGTAACAAGAAAATCGCATTGTTTAGAACATGACGTGCTGAATCCAAAAAGGAATCAGGTAAGAATTGTGTAGTCACATGACAATTGGTCATGTTTAGTCTGAAGAGCTAAATGTAGTTCATTTAGACGAACAAGGTTAAATAAAAAGTTGCATTGTAACTAAAACCTTTATATGGTGTTGGTTGATATGATAAGACATGCGCTCCTTTATAAGGGTAGAAAGGAAAGGATACCGTGGCACATTATCAAAGTGGGAGAGAAATAAGTTCTCGAGATAATGTGTGCTTAGAAACCATGAGATGAGAAGTTTGTACCATGTACAAGGATCTCAACTTCTCTAATGTGAGACTCAGTCCATTATATTGTTATTGGACCTTACCCTCAATATTATTGAGTTATCTTGCGAAGTAAGCACTAGTAAGGGATATTTGATCAATCACTAAGAGATTATGATATGATTCGATCTAGGAGAGATTAGTTGATGGACCGAACTAGTTCTATACAAAATTGACAACTTAAAAGGAAGATTTAGCCAATTAACATTCATCAGAGTTCTGTTGGTTCACTAGCATGCCTATCTTATATTTGTGATAAGATAGTGAATAACAGATTAAGACTTCTGAGATCCCAAAAGATGTGAAAGTGGTTGATTGTTGACCAGTCTAGGGTAAAACATACATGATACATATCAATGTGATATTTCATATACTATATATTAACTTATATGGTCGAGTACCAATCAGCATAGTCTTGACAGACCCTAACGGGTACAAGATGTTTTCTGAATTCTAGATGTTAATCTATCTGGTTAAGTACCACTCAGGATAGTCTTGGCAGACCCTAACAAGTGCAAGACAAAGTGTTCTTGATAGTATGCTGGTCGCAGGACTTCACAACATGCATAAGATTTGATAACCTTATATAGTATGTGACCCGTCAAGTGCGAGTGGGAGATGTTGGAAATACCTGGTTCGCCCGTGAACGGGTCAATCGGGTCAAAAGATACGATTCAATTAAGTTATTTGGACTAAATTGAAAAGTTATAGAACTTTAAGGAATTAATTGTAAATAATCAAGAGTTTAAGGATTTAATTACGATTAATCCAAATTCATTCCCTTTATATAAGAAATCACGTTTGTATGAAAGATTTTCCTTTGCAACTATTTTCTCTCTCCTGGGTTTTTCTTCTTGCGAGGAAATATCGTAAATCCATCATTATCGATCTTCATCATTGCAAAAGTTATGGATACACATCCATAATTCGAAAAATTGTGAGAGGGACCCGATTCGGCATTCGAATGCGGCATTCTTCGATCTTGGGCATTTGGATAAAGATAAGTACCGAATTTGTTTCCGATTTACTTTTTTCATCATGTTTTATTATGTTTAGATGTAAGTGATTTATTTATTTATTTATTTTATTTATTTATTTATTTTCTTTATATATGCTTTAAAAGAATTATATACAACTTAATATATATTAATCTTAATTAAAACATGTAGGACTAAAGTTCTCCGTCTTAATCCCAAATAATTTCAATAATAATCCATAACAAACTTAGCTATTACTAATTATTGAATGCTTTTAGTTAAGTGAACTAAATTTCGACAATAAGTCCAAAGTGCATTTAAGATTAACCTTATAGTTTAAAGAACTATAACAAATAATTTAAAACACATAAAATTACTATTGTAAAGTGAAACAAATTGAATTAAATACAAGTGCTTTCACTTGGTGGATAATGGGGTATACATGCCTTTTTGGATATTGGAATTGATGCTGACATTTTCTTGGAAAGTTCGTATACAAGTCAATAGTAATTAACACACAATTTCTCATAGTAATTGACTTAAATCCTTTCATCTGTGTTTAGTCTCACCATTACTGATTAAAGAATATCTGTAGTGGTTTTTACTACGAATTTATTTGTTGCATGTTTATTTTATTAATGCTGGTTATTAGATTAATCTCACCATTATTTGATTAAAGAATATTTATAATGGTTTCTGCTACAAATTTATTTGTAGCATGTTTAGATTCTTAATAGTAATTATTGGGTCATCTAGAGGTTAAAGTTTGAGTTTGTGCTGGAGGAATAAAGAGTCCTTTTATACTTTAAGCAACGTTGTGTATGAGTTCAAAGAGAGTGTCACAAACCATCTAAGGCATGACAAGAATATGTTTCTTTCATGGGGGAGTAAGAATTTAATGACTTTTATCATTTTGCTTAGTTCTATAAGTGATTGAATTGCTATAGTTCATGTAAGAGAGATATGTCTGAGTTTGATACTAAATTGAAAGTAGTTCTAAACTTGTGATCAGTTTTTCGCTTTGAGTAGGAGCATATGTGATGCGCTAATTCTTGTAGAATTAATTAACCTAATGTAGTTACAAATTTCTTGGAAATAGAAGAACTTGTTCTTTTGATATTCAAGATTCTTGTTAAATGCATTTAACATAAGGAAAGTCTAAATAGTTCTCAAGACAGCATATATTAACTTACATCAGAACATCTATAAAGGGTATAAGAACAATGCAAATGGGTCTAAATTATTTTAACAGAATTTAATAGGTGTAAAGGCAATAAAAAGTAAAATCACAAAGGTGATATGCTAAATTTCCATTATAGGGGCATTGTGTAATAGAGCACTGAGCACAACCTGGTACACACGATGTATTCTAAAGTAAATCTTATTGCACTTTACTCAATGTTGTTGATGGAATCTTATCCTTTGTGGATGATTGATTCAAGTGCAACATGTGACATGAGCATGGACCATGCTAACTTTATGTACTTTTGACAATTTATATGAGAAATATTAAAGATTTATATCAATATCAAAATGAGTTGAAATTCTATAGATTGACATATGTAGACAATATTTGCAATTAGAGCAAATTCAATTGCTAAATGACGTGTTATATCTCGTATTATTTATCAAAATTTAAATTTATGATATGTATTATTGAACAATAGGTTCATCTATGAATTTTTCCAACTATTAAATTTTTTTGTTTCAGGACGGTAAATTTAGGAGCTTGGTTCTTAAGAAAAATGGTTTTATTGTAATGAATGTGCATTACAAATTATCAAGTGAATAATGTTTGTTTTCCCCTGACTAACTCTTCTTTTAGAAGAAAATGTTAGTATATCGCTTAGGCTATTATATATATAAGCTACGAAGAATATGTTATTCAGGCTTCACGTGATGGGTTATTTACAACGATTAAATTATCACAATATGATGAGTTCCATTTAAATAAAATCAAACTTCTAATCCATTTCAAAAGGAACTATAACTAAAATCAATTGTAAATTATTCATTCTAATATGTGATTCAATAGATGTGAGGGTAAGATATAAACCTTTCTTTCATCATATTAAATGATGTTCATACTTGTTATGACATCATGTACTTGATTACCCATAAATCTGAAGCTTCTAGCTATCAAATTATTTATGAATCTAGTAGTAATTGATTGGATTTGACTGTTAAGCATTGGAACTAAAGTGGTAAAAAGCAATTTTCAATTAAGCTTACAATTTTATGTGATGAAAGGATTGAACATCCATTATTATTCACTGTAATTTATAAAATGTAGAGTTCATGAAAGGAGATATTAAATTCTTCATCTAATGGTTAAGTATATGTACTGTACCAACTATCCTCAAATTATGTCCTTTAAACTCATTTGAGATATGGACCGGGAGAATATCTAATTTATCCTGGTTATGAAATTAGGGTTATATCGCTTACACCCATTCTACCTTGAATACTTTTGGTAAATTGTGTCTAAGAGGTATATGAAGTGTCTTTTAAGATACTTAGATATATAAAAATATATGTTTTTGTAGGGGAGAAGGTGGATAGATTGCCAATAATTTGAACCATGATATGTCAAAATCTTTAGAAACAAAATTCAAAGATTATGTAGATTAGGCAAAAACATTTCCTTTTAATAAAAATCTTGAACCTAATGTTTTAGATATATCTTTAAGTGAGAGCAATTTAAATGAATTATTTCATAATGAACACATTAATAAGGGATCTTGTTCCATGGGGGAGCCGAGAACCCAAATTGTTATTGATCCAAGTGGAGGTCAATATTTTTAACTCAAGTGTGAGCTTATATCATTACAATAATTTTGACTCAAGTGAGAGCACATAAATGAGCTTGAAAGGAGAAATTTCGAGTTATGATAAATAGTATGAGACATAAGCCTAAGAAATTAAAATGGAAAACTATTCCAACCTTGAAAATTAAGTATTTAAAGGGAGATGAATAGTTTCATTTGATGGAAGAAGAATTAAGTTAACATTCCTGAAGGACATAAAGATGTTGAGAATAACTAGATTCCCAATGTAAAGTAAAAGAGTAAGACTCTGTTCTCTTCAACTACAATTCAATTGAGTTAAGTTAAGTTCACTTAAGTTTAACTCTGTACAATTATAAATTTACACTGAAATAAGTTCAATTCAGTTAAGTTCAGTTAAGTTAAGTTTAGTTCAGTTAAGTTTAGTTCAGTTCAACTTTCAGAAGTTGAAGAGAACAAGGCCTTAGGTTTATGGTTAAGGGATACGTATATATAAACTGATAAGAATATGTTTTAAGAATATATTCTTTCCAATTGCGAGAATTACATCCTTATGAATTATATCAACTTCAGTATTTCTGTCTTTCTTAAAGTTACATTAATTAGGTGTATGGACCTCTATTCTTAGTGGAGAATTTTTATGAGAGATTTATATGGAAAAATTAGGAGGATTTGTCCAAAAGATTTGTAAAATACGAGGTTTCTTGAATTGAATAACTTAACTTATAATCTCATGCAATCTTAAGGATATGGTATTTGGAGTGGGAAATGAGAACCATTATGCACATACCATACTCACGAAAGATTGGGTATCGAGTAACTTATGGATGTAAGTTTTGGTAGAGTATGCATATATCCTAGAGATAAAGATCTCAATGTATAATAAAGATAATTTTTATCTGCCTCTAGAATCTTGCACAAAAAGAGTTTGGAAAAGATCATATATGTATAATTATTTACCCATAAGTATCTTATGACTAAGAATATGATTCTTAAAGAAACTATTTGTTTTGAAACTCCTGTCAAGTGGTAGGATAAGGAAAATATTTCATATATTGGCAATCAATATGCTATGTTATACTCCAGACCTAATATAACTCATGTCATGTGCATGGAGGTAATAGATTAGTTTTTTCTAGTAATAGAGCACTAGAAGACCATTAATAAAATTGTAAGATAATTGTGTGTGGCCATTGATTATGCAATAATGTATTGAAATAAGGAAATAGACCTTAGAGAATACACAAGTGCATATTAGCTAAGGTTAAGGCTGGAATTAAGTTTTCTAGCTATGGTCAAAGATTTTGTTTGATAAAAGAGACTTTAGAGTCTTCTTATGCTGAGTGCTCTAAATAAAATGTTGACTATTTATAGTGATAGTCAAACATAGATATCTTTTGCGATAGACCTAAAATATCATGGTAACAATGAGTATATCGATATAAAGTATATGTTAGTTATAGACTTAGTAACACGAGGAGAGGTCAATATGAGGTATTTATCTACACATCACATACTCGAGATTTGTTTACGAAGCATGTCTCCAAAAGATGTGTATGTGAAATATATCAAAGAGTTATATATACGTAGATTATATTAATTTTGGTTACCTCATTTATTATACCCTTCATATAGTGAACAGTATTGTGATAATATAAATGTGTTTTATTCTATGAGAAATGTATGTGTGTGTATGTTATGTACGTATATTATTTTTCGTTCATATCATGTCACACAAAGAAGTAGCTCACTCACATGGGAGTTTACCATAGTGTTATCACAAGGATACAAACTAGGATGAGATTGATTTTGAACATATTATGTGTAGTTTAGGAGCCTGTTCAAAATCATGAATCGACTTGTTGAATAACAAGAAAATCACATTATATTGAACATGTCATACTGAATCCAAAAAGAAACACTACACCATAGATGGCCTGTCGTAACAACAAAAAAATATTTCCTAAAGTGCCGAAAGTGTTATGAAAGCACTTGTCGCAACACTTTTCCGTGAAAAAAGTCGTTGGTGATGCTTCCCTTGCGAAAAGTCGTTTTCGCAACACATTTATTTTTTTCGCAACACTAAGAAATGTGTTGTAGACAAGTGACTTTTTACAACACTTTTTTAGTTCTTGCAACTACTTCTCTTGTGTTGCAAAAAATATCTATCGCCGTCAACGTTAACGTCCGTTAGTTTTTTTTAGTAACACTTTTGTTGTTTATTCACAACACATTTCTTATAACACTTTTAGCATATTTGCAACACCATGTCCAAGTTTCACGTACACTTTTTGAAAAACACTTATTTCACATTTGAAACACTTTTTGCTCTTATTGCAACACATTTGCAAAACACTTAATTGATGTTATAATTTAAAAAGAAAAGAAATTTATTTTTTTATATAATTCATAATGCATAATATTTAATTGTATACAAATTCAAAAGAAAACTAAAAAATACATAATTCTATACAAACTACAAACAGCGCTACTAAAAATATATAGTGTTTCCAATTTACATTTTTTGTCCACCATTCTTCATTCAATATATTCATATAGACTTCTCTTTCTATCATCTTCTTTTCAAACTTTAACTATTCTCCTCACTCTCTAACTGTTCCTCAGCTGTTGCAACCATCAACTCGTCAAACTTTTTGGTCTTTCCCAGCAAGACATCAATCTACCAGCAAACAAATTTATGTTGGTCAATCTAACTTGGTGTATGTTATTTACATGTGCCATAATAAGTATTGTTTCATAAGTGAGAGTATGAGACTGAAAAATTGAAAAATATAGTCAAGTAACCTATAAATAGAAAAATATAACACAACTACAGCAGTAAAAAAAGATTAAACAAAAGCATAGTAACTTGTATAACTAGATCTTTCAATACATGCAACTGTAGAGTTGTAGGCCACTAATATCATTCATTGAACTAAAGCGGGATGGTGAAAAGGAGGTGCTAAAGGAGTTCTATTTAATAAAAAAATGAAGATAAAACTGAAAGGTGCCAATGCAGCCACGTATTGATTCCTCCTCTCGGCCTAATAATTCTCTACAAACATTAATGGGTGATTAATATACAAGTTAAAATCTAAAATACAAGATCAAAAATTTAATCAACTTTGTGATTGCCTTCAAAACAAACTGTTTAAGCATCTCTGAACAAAAAAAAGAACTTTTAACATTTGCATGTAAATAAAAATGAATAAATTCACATAGATTAGGGTTTTCTACTTACAAAATTTCCATTCAAGAGCATGAATAGAGATAAACAAATCCCAACACAAACAATTTGAACAATTACTCTCATGCACATTTGAAGCTCTCTGACCAAACCTTGTAATACTCTATTTGATGTTTTTGTATTATCAAAAGGAAATTATGTCAGAAGAAATCTCGGAACCCACCCCTATTCCTCAATTCAACAATTCATCATATAATGCAGAAAATGGTTCCAACATACCTTGATTGAAACAGATGGGGAAATTTTATTGAGTGCTTCCTCAAAATGAGTTGCCTCGATTATCTACGAACTTTCTCCTGATAAGCTACTCCCCAGCTCGACTAAAGCAGCCATTGTAGCTTCTTAACCTGTTGAATTTAAAATTTATTTTCAACCCAAAAGCCATAATAGAACATAGAAAAGGCAGTGAAGCAAGGTCTGTTTAATTCTAGATTTCAAATACACACTAGCTTCTTAAGATCAGCCCCACTTAAATTCTCACAAGCCTTCATGCAACTATTGTCAGTCAAATCTACATTAGAATCAATAGGTTTTCCCTTTTCTAGAGCTTTTAAGATCAATCCCCGATCACCTGAACTGGGCAGTGACAAGTACAGAAGTTTGCCAAACCTACTAGGTCATAAGACTGAGGGTAAAAGTGAGTTAATTAGTAGTTGATTACAGGTTATCCCATTAGAGAGGCTAAAAGAGTGATAGTATTAGTCCTAGACTTCAACTTCAAAGGATTCTCAAGAACAAATCTTTTCTTATATTAGTTCCATGGGTAGCTCCTACAAATTATCCATTTACAAAAGCAACCATTGCATGGCCAAGGCTTGCAACTCGCAATACTGGCGATACATCTTTTCGTTGCGATAAATCACTTGCTCTAATATTTATGCTGCAAATTGCAACAAAATTTTATTATATTACTTCTCAAAATATAAAAATCAACTACAAGAAATGAATGAATAAGAATAACGCACCTTGTAGTGTACCAAGCATAATCAGAGGTATCTTTGGTCAAAGAATAGAGCTCTAATGGAGTTAAAGAATTGAGAGCGTTCATTTGGGTTGGAGTTTGAATATTCTCTTTGTACATTTTCCATTTTAACTTATTTTTCTTTTCATTTTTTGGTTTTACAAAGTTTCTGTCATTATGTTGTGATAATACTTGATCTTAACAAAAGTAAAAAATAATCACTCATCAAATCATAATAACTAAAATAACTCAAGACAATTAAATTAATATTAAAAATATGAACCTGATTGGTATTAAAGACAGGATTTTTGCAGTCAAGAAGAATGATAATGGATTGAGGAGGCAGAGAATATATATGGCCTCTGAATCTAATAATTTTTAAATCTTGAGTTTTCATATTGGTTAAAAATGCTGCACAAGCCTTGCCTTTTCCTGTCTTGTCATATATATGAGCCTACACTAATTTTACCTAATCCTTGTCAGTAACTAAGGCTATCTATGCCCGTATATATGAGATGCTTCATATACCTCAACGTTAGAGCCTAAGTTGAGAGTGGAAGGAGTGCCCATTAAAAGAGCCTTACCGCACAACCTTAAAACACTATGCAAATGCTTCATATGGGCCCATTTCGACTCCTTCACCAAACTTTTCACAAACTCCAAGTCCATATATAGCAGCCTAGAAAATAATCACACAAGTTGATGAGAATATTATCAACCTCAATTAGTATATTATCGAAGTTTTTCAGCACTAACCTGTCAAACATCTGGAATCTCATTATTACAGGCTTCAAATAGGAATGGAAGGAATGAATTATAGTATCTGTACTAGCATCAATGAAAAATTCACATTAAATAATTATCTTGGATTTAACAATCACTTGTATGATGTTAACTCTAAAAAGACTCACTTAAGGGCTGCCTCTTGGGATTACTCTGCAACATCATCAAATATAAAAATTGCAATTCTTCTCTCTTCAGTTGTCTTGTCTTTCCCTGCAGAAAGATATATATTAGACCACAAATTGGTCCAATTTAACATTAAAAATTCTAATGTCAGTTTAGATTCTGTTTGTTGGAGGTGATTTTTTTTATTCTTAAACATCATAAAACTATAGCACTGCTAGATTGTAATTTGTTTGCCATATGAGTGTTGTCGCTAACATATTGGATATAAAATATACATTTTGCAAGTTGCAATTTGAAAAATATGTTTCTAAAAATATTTGAGGTTGCTAATGATTGTTACTGTTAGAATTGAAGATTCCCCATTTTGAGTATGCATTCAAATATACATTTCAACTTTAACTATAGAAACAAGAATACAAGATTCATGAAATCTCACAAATCTAAACTCTAATTCAGTGCCTGAAGCTTGGCGATGACAATAGCGAAGAAATAAGTGCTAATTCTATTCTAAAACCAACTAGCAATTTACCAGGTATGTAAAAATTTATCAAAGATCCGCTTTTTTTATTTTACGCCTATGGTTCTTATTAAAATTTTCAACTGAAGGTTGTAGATAAGGCTTCAGATTCAGAGCACCAAGTACACACAACTATGACTGAAGAGGAATTTAAAATGCAAACTCCAATGAGAAAAGCTCTTTCCCCAGTCAACAACTAAAAGATAAACTGAATTCCTCATCGTAAAACATGATTTAGCTATCACCAACCTTAAGGTTTGCATCGTAAAACAAAATTGAGCCACAGAACTAATTAATTGATCATCTAACCCTTGAGCTATCATACAAAACTTAGTTTTGTACACGCCAATCCCTATATAAGATTAAGATTATTAAATCCCCCTCTAAAATCTCAATTTCAAGCAATAGATACTAACATAGCAGCTGATACAAACGAAGAAAAATCAAAATCAATCTCCAAAAAACCTAAATTCACAAACAAAGTAGAGTAACAATTGCAAGTAAAAGAAATCTTTACCGATTTGGTAAGAGGTGGAATTCAAGGGCCTAGTTGTGATAATACGACTTGAAGAAGGAAAGAGAAGGTTGGCGGAGAATTGAAGGATCAGACTTGCATTTTTCAACAAATTGCTTTAACTCTACTATCTTAGATTCATCCATCAGATTGTAGTGAAAGCTTTCCTCTTCTAGATTCTATATTCTAGAAAGCACTTCAAAATTGCATAAATAAACAATTACAACGATTACTTTCGGAATGGATTCTGGGACTTGGATTGAGGAGCAACGAGTGATTCGAAATACACAAACAGCCTGCAAATTAGAGAATTAAAGGTAAAATGAGAAGAATGCGCAACGGGGATATTAGAAGAGATGAAATGCTACAGTGGGTACATAGTGTGGGTTTCAATTTCGCAAAATTATAGCCAAGAATTGGATGAAGAAGAAGAGATAAAATGGTGAGGTAGGGATTTAAAATTTGAGGATATTAAGAACGCAGTAGAGGAAGAAATGAAGATGAGAGAGAAATGCTATTTTCATGTGAAATTTTAGTAGGTAATTAATTATTTTTTAATTTTTTTATTACATATTTCCGTCTAATATTAAGTGGGAGAATTCCCGGCGCTTGTTTTTTACTATTCATTATGTTTTTCGTAATGATTAAATTAAAAGTGTTGCTATGAAAGTGTATTTGATCAACAAAAATATCTATTGCAACACTTTTGTAACGCTTTTCAAAATGTGTTTCAAAAAATCATTATTTTCTTCAAAATTGCAACACTTCAATGCAACACTAGTCATTCTGGTTGCGACAGGTCATCTATGGCGTAGTGAAATTGGGTAACATTGTGTAGTTCACATATCAATTGGTAGTTCATTTAACCAAATAAGTTTAACTATTATGGTGCATTGTAACTGAAACCTTTATATTGTGTTGGTTGATATGATAAGACATGCACTCCTTTATAAGGGTAGGAAGGAAAGAACACCATGATACATTATCAAGGAGGGAGAGGAATTAGTCCTCAAGATAATGTGTTCTTAGTGACCCTGAGATGAGAAGTTTGTAAACTGTACAAGGATCTCAACTTCTCTAATGTGAGACTCAATCCATTATAGTGTTATTGGATCTTACGCTCAATACTATTGAGTTATCTTTTGAATTATGTGTTAGATATGATGTATTCCCTAGAGGTAATTAGGGCGATATATCTTTATTAGCTATAATGTATAAATAGTTTCAAATTATTATTAATAATAATTAAGGCATCTTTGTTGCTTATCAGTACTTTCTATTTATTTATGTATCTCACTGGTATCATATATGTATAGTATTAAATATGTATATGCGCATTGATGAGACAAAGTCCATGGCTACTTCATAGCGTAAAAGTGCAAGAATATAGTGGGAGCTATGTGGTGTGAGAACTGCACATATGTGTTACTATGAATAGTCTAAATATCCCTAGTCATAGTTTCATTGAGACTGGACATAATGGAATGAACAGACTAGCATGTGTAGGCTTAATCCTTGGATTAGATCTAAGAAACCGATCTCACGAGCTAAAGATGGTACCTTGAGTTAACACATGAATGAATTCAGGTAATACATTGGAGACCGCTATAAGAGAGACACTTGAAAATAACTATATCCATGTGTTGGTGTCTTGTCTTATTGCAGTAGCAGTATAAGTATCCTCAGACTTGAGATACTAGTTACCTTATGTAGGAATTGCTATACTTTGGGTCATACTTATCCATACCCTGGCGACCAGGAGGACATAGGTGATTACGAGTATAGTGATGATCAAATGTTTGTTAGCCAAGTAGTCAAGATGGGATCCATCACTCTTGATATAATGATATAATGGGAGATGTACCTTAGGGCCCCTTGTTGAAGTGACACACTCATAAACCTTTGATCAGAGTATAAGATTGATAGAACAGGCTTCTAGTCAATCTTGATACATAATGGCTGAGTGGTGTTCTTTGTGAACAAGTCTAATTCCAGGATAGCTACGGCTATGACATGAGCTAACACTTAATCTAAGCTCAATAAACTAGACGGTACTTAACCTGATGGAAGGATTGTATTTATTGGTTACTACTGCAAAACTGGATCAAGTCACAAGCATGTGACATTCCAAGTATCAGGGGATCAGACGCCTTTGCTAGAAAGCTGATTTGATCGTGTAGAGCTATCGAGTTCCATATCGGTCTGGAACATTGAGTCTAAAGGTTCCCAGATGGGAAGCTAAGTAGGTTAACCTCTAGTGGCTCAATACTTTGGGATCCTATGAGGTCACACACTTTGGGTCTTTATCGAATTAATTAATTAACCTATAAACTAGGTCTATGCTGAAAATATATGACTTGTTGAATTCATTAGAAGTATTATTAATTGGTTAGACTGAATTAACAATTAAAGGGAATAAAGAGAAAATAGGGAAAAATGCACAGAGTGGAGCAAGGGAATTTTTCCTGTTGCGAGTGGGCCCTAAACGAACACGGGATGTTCGGAGTGGGGCCTGCGTGACTACCCTACGAGCTGAAAAGCTAGCAGGCCGCTAGCACGGGGGGACATCCCACACATGCTAGAGGGCTGCAAGTTCGCAAGCCTAGCTTGAGGTGTAAGGCAAGCCCGTTAGGGCTTTCCTTGTTGCAAGGAGCCACGGGTCCTAGTGACTCATGCGAGCAACCCGGATGTGGGATGGGAATATTCCCATCCCACATAGTGTTTTAGGGGGAGTCTAACTCTCCCCCTTTTCTCTATATATAAGCCTCCAGTTCCTCTTTATTCAACACACATACTCTTCAGCTCAGCTTTTACTCTTTGAGTTCAACATCTCTCTCTTCGTTCTTTTTGCAAGATCCTCCATGAGTTTCTCCAAACAATCAAAGAATTCTTTTGAAAGCTCTTTCTAAAGTGAGCCTTCTTGGTTTATTTTCGGGTTGGTCTTCGAGTGGTCTAGCAGCTGCTGTTTGCTAACAGGTTCCTCCTCAATGAGGTTTTGATCGGTGAAGATCCATGTGGATCAATCATAGAGGCTCTCCTAGTTTGGAAGCTCATGATAACAAAGTTCTACCGAATTGCTCTAAGGTAACATCGTCACCAAAAGAGAAAGTGCACATCAACTAGTAATTCTCTAAACTTAGATGCTAGGTTTCTTTTATAATCTTTATAAACCTAAAAGCATCTATGGAACATTTTAACCTAGAATATATCAATCATAGCATGCTTAGGAGATCCTTAGGTTAATTTTAAGTTTTGAAATTCCTCCTTGCAACCTTTGCATGTTTAATTATTATCTTGATTAACCAGCCGTAAGAAACTAGTATGGGAGATTTGTTTAATCATCAAGAGATTATAATTAGATTCGATCTAGGAGAGATTGTTCCTGGACTAAACTATTTCTATACGGAATTAACAACTTAAAAGGAAGATTTAGCTAATTATCATTCATCATGTTGGTCCGAAATAACTTAATTAACACAGTAGAGGGGGGTGAATGCGTTACTTGGTTCTTTTTACAATTTATAAAAATTCTTTTCCAGGTTTAGTTTTTAGATACATGCTAAGAAACTCGTGTTGAGTGCTGGTCTAAAAACTATAAACTACTCAGGTTCGCTAACTTAGTTTATCTTCAATGGTTGCTGAGTACTTTACTCAGCTCGGATTGGTTTTTCAAGTTTAATGACAAAAACAGAGAGAATGATGAATGGGCAAGACACTATGAAGATAAATGACAAAGGTAAGAAACTTTAACACCTAAGATTTATCTTAGTTCAGTCCCGAGCCTACCTCCAGTTCCCCGGATTCCTTTCCAAGCTTTAATCCACTAGTGTTTCTTTCCTTCCTTAGGCGGAGAAGCCTTTACAGTGGGTAGAAGAGATTATAGAAAGTACCTTCCTTTCTAACTACCTCTCAAACAATAGTTTAGGTACCCTTCCTAAATCATCAATCGAATTTTGAATTGAAATTACGAACTAAGGATTTCAACTTATAAAAATCATTGAATCCTTTTACAATGTTAAATCTAAGATATCTTTCTCTCTATTACAAACAGATTGGAATATTTGCATTTGCTTTGATTGCTTGATTTGGAATACTAAATGCTAGGAATGTTTGAATAGTATTTTAGCTCTTAAGAAATTCAATGTGATTCACGAAGTTGGAATGTCCGCTTCAGTTTTCTATTTATACTTGAAGCTCTTGGAAGTAGTCGTTGCAAACTTTTCATTCTGATTGTGTCTTCAATTTCTCTTCTCTTTATTATCTTTCGAATTTTCCTATTTGAAATAAATTACAGAATGTTTAGAGATAGAGATTTCGAACGTTGAGGCGTGAGATTAATCCGTTAATCTGAATCCCTTAAAAACTCATTTCTTCAAGCAATTCTGTTTTGATAGAGAGATGCACGAGATGCAATGTGAAAGTTTGTGATTTATCTAGTTGCTATTGCAGAGTTACGGGGAGACACTAAGAAACGACGCATGTCAAAGAATCCGATCGGTCCTTTAGAAATCCTCCTCGTCCTTTGAGTTTAGGTAAAAAAGTTGTAGTAAAAAGTTCAAAAATTGTTTGTTTTAATTCCTGGAAGCAAAGGTCGTTCTAAAGCTATATTTTTTTATCTCATAATTTCAGGATCCATTTATCAAAAAAGACCAGACTATTTATAGGAAAATCATGAAAAATCCAAAAATGGAAAGTTTTCCCGGCGAGGGGTCTCGCCGGAGAAAACCCCGGCGAGGCAACCTCGCCAATCTTGGCGAGGCTTTCCTCGCCATCTCCTGGCGAGGCCTCGCCAATGCTCTTGGCGAGGCCTCGCCAAGAGAGCGGTGAGGCCTCGCCACGAGGTTGCCGAGGTCTCTGCCAGCGAGGCCGGCCCGGGTTTTCGTTTTCGAACTTTTCTTGTATTTTCGTATTTTTTAATTAATACGTATTTTTATTTTATATATTTTTTATTTTATTATTATTATTTTTTTTATATATTTTTCTTTTTTTTATCTAAAATGTCCTTCTGAATTAGAGGCGAGGAGGATTCCCATTCGGACACGTCAAGATACTCGAAAATTGTGTGATTCGAGGATAAAATCCCGAAAAAGCCGTCATCATCGAACACGCGAGCTGGTACAAAATCCCATGCTCACAGCTGCCCCTCGTATGATAATTGCTGGTTGTATAACCAGTGTTATCACATGGAAAGAGCAGAGGGATAGAGATAATACTTGACCGGTGTGGTTGGCGATTTCCTGTTCTCAGTTGATAAAGTAGGCCTTCCTTTCTGGCGCTGTGTCTTCTTAAGGTTGTCCGTTTCATTCTTCAGAATCCCTTGGTGCTTGATGCCCCCTATTGTGTGGGTCGATCGTTTCTTTCTGCGATGTCCCATGATTGGTAACCGTTTCATTCTTCGGTTGAGGTCATTGTGTGCCCCCCTTGGAATAATTGGAGGTTGATGCAAAAATGCGATCTTTCCTTGATAGGATT
>CATIWQ010043989.1:0-36877 GCA_949673415.1 Euphorbia schlechtendalii
TGCTTCACAATAATGAACTCAGATCACCACCATCGTCAATGCATAACGTTGTTGTATTTTAGCCCTCGGTCAATTGCCAGCAACAAGCGTCTCAATAACATTCAATTTCATCCTCAACTTCGGAGGTGGCTTTGTCGAAAATCCAGCCTCAATCTGATTTGATCGGGGATTATTGGCGACATTCGTTGCTTTTACAAAGCACAACGATAATCATGGCGGATTTCATTAGATTTGGCAAATCCTTCAACTGTTGCATCTACAACTTCATCTTCATCCTCTACTTCACATACTCTCTTTTTTCTGGTCAACAACATACTAATATCTGGAAATCACAAAATCAAAGTCCACTGATAGGGTTTTTTAGTTTTCTGGTGTCTTCGTGGTCTGGTTTTTACCCATTACCCTCCCTCTTATGTATTTTGTTTTAGATTCTTGAATTATTAACCAATGGTAACATATAAATTCTTCATCAATGGAATGAAACACCAGAAATGCAAACCCTAAAAGTTCAACAAAATTTAGTCTTTAGATATGAAATTGCAAATCTGAAAGCTTTAATACCCCATCGAAGTTGCAAAAAGAATCCAATTTCGATAGACTTCAAAATCTCATCTTCTTCATCAACTAGAACTCATTCTAGAAACAATTGGAATGTTGAAACTTCATTAAACAAATTGGAGTGCAGTGAAAAGCTAAGAAAAAAAATTGAATGAGGTGGATGGAAATTGAACGAGGTGGTGATGGAAGGCTTCATGGAGGAGTCTGATGTAGAAGAAGAAAGAAAATGAAACAATTATTTTTATTTTGAAAAAATTAAGTCAACTACGCTCTACTTTTTTCAACCAATGTCACATCAGTTATCATGTCAGACGCAAGAAACTATGAGGTGCATTTTTTCAAAGTTGAAGGAGTTACATCCTTCCTTTTTAATGATATAGGGACGCAGTGGGTGGAAGTACGATATGTGGGGGAGCTATTGATACATTTGACCTTTACATAATATTATTAAATATAATAATATATTATTATATATAGAAAATAATAATTAATATAATTATAATACTAATATTTAAAATAATAAATAAGTATAAAATAACATATAAAAAAAATAAATATAATAATAAGTAAATGCTAATAATATTATTAAATATTTAATATTGATAATTATTGTATAAGTTGAGTTCTTCAAAATCTCTCTTTAAAAAAGTTGTGAGTGATAACAAGACTGAGAAATGTGCTCAAGTCTTGTTGGGGTGTTTTAACTTGGGAAGTACTTGTTGTAACCAGTCTTGTGAAGACTTCTCCACCTAGTTAAATGAATTAAAATAGCGGATTAAAACTTAGGGAAGGTACCCAGGAACTAGAGGTAGGTAGAGTCTGAATTAGTATAAAATCGCGTCATTTGTATCTCCTTAACTCTATCTTTTTATTACTCAACAACTAATTCACTTAGCACACATATATATCTTATTTGCGTTATTCACTACAAGAAATTTTGCATTTTATGACGCATTGAAATCATCATGAAAACATGTTTTTTTGTCACCATAACTAAAAGATGACGAAAGATCATCGTTGTAGGCTTCGTCATAGTATGTGCGTCGTATTTTGTCAATGTGACAATTTTCTAATTCGTCATAAAAAATTTGATTTTATTCGACGAATATTACAAACGTCACAATATCTTTTTATTTCAATGACATTTATTTCATCATTTTATTTATATTTTATTGTCACTTTATTGTTTCTTGCGTCACTATAGTTGAGTATTTAAATGACAAATCACACATTTTGTCATCTAAAAGTTCAGTTTTAGTGACAAATTCAAAGTAAATACAAACATATGACATTTTATTGACATTGTGATTGTCATGAATAATGTAAAAGTTTTCCGTAGTAACTTGTAAGTTGTCACCATAAAGTAATAACTTGTGACAAAATGAAATCGTCACTGTATGAATATTTGTTGTGACATTTTCAGACATTACTAAATGTAAAGAATAGTTCTAAAATTTATGACAAAATTTAATTTTGTCATGCAAACAATCTTTTAGTAATGAAATGTTAATTGTATTAATATTTCATTATATGCTTTACATTTGATTATTGTAAAACCAATACCAAAAATGATGTTATATTTAATGTAATTATCTAAATAAGAAACAAGATGTCTAACAATTCTAAAGAAGAATTCGAATAGATTAATATTGAAATAATACAAATGTAACATAATAAACATGTAAATTAATTCTAATAATACTAAAACAACCCAAAAATTAATTGATAACAAATACGTTTCGATCGATAACCAAATCCTTTTATGTAATCAGATATAGACTAATATCTTCTGAATCATTTGTTGGATTTGATCAATCCTTTCTTATCCAAATGATTGGTGTGTTTATAATATGAAAATTAACATTTTGCTTTTTGCACTTTCTTTAGACCGAATGCTACGAAGGAACCATTTGTTCACTATAAAGCCTTTAGCTTTAACCTGACAAGAAGAATTTAAATCACCATTGATTGATTAGCATACCTTAATTTGAATTCAGAATAAATGAAACAGAGTTAGAATAATATAAATCAACTCATAAAAATACAAGCAATATTGAGAGATAAGTTTAAAGTAATATTAGTAAATGAAGAACCTGTTTATATTTAGAGACAGAAGTGAAGCAGACAGAAGAGTTTAAGATAAAATATAAATTCTCACATTTTGGAGAAGTTTAAAATGAGTTTTTTTGTCAATGGAAATGGAATCCATTTTTTTCGATGGACTCCATCACTAGTGATATATATCACTAATTAAGTGGAATTATGGCATAATTGAAGTTGAAATGGAGAACGTGATTTTAACTACTCATTTATCTATTTATAATTTAAATTTAAAATTTCTTTTAATAATTTATAACTAATATTATATTGAAATGATTTCATAATCATTTATCTTTATCTATTTACTTATCTTTATCTATACTTTTCAAATTCAGTTTAATTATATAGATGGATAGAAAATTATTACTCTTAACGGTTTAAATATTTTCAGTTAATTGGATTAATTATTTGGCTTAAAATATGAGCTAAGTTTTTATAGAAATATAAAATATAATATATAGTATATTAGCATGATATATAGTATTGCTTGATTGACTTACGTATACAATCATAATTATATATAATAATGAAGTTAATTCAGTAATTTACCAATCACAAATATACTAAGAGTATAATATATAAGTATCGTCGATTTAAAACAAAACTACATGAAAAAAATTCAAAGTTGTCATATTCTTTGTCATCAAATAATTACAGATGGGTATCATAAAAAAATAATTTCAAAAACAATGACAAAATACAATCGTCATTAATTACCATTGTAGTGACATACTATACGGATTGTCATAATATACACTATAATATACGACAATATCTAAATATCATCACTTCAGAATAAAAGTACATGACAAAATCAAAATTATCATATGTTTTTATAGATTTGTGACATCAAAAATCCATCATAAAACTATTAGATACAACGACGAAGTAAAATCATCACAAATTAACATTATTGTCAGAACTAAATATATTATCATAATAGTAAATTACAATATATGACCAAATTTTACTAGTGTCACAATAAAATAGATAATATGACAAAATTTAATTTGTCATATTTAGGTTTATCAAGTGATGACGAATATTAAATGTCATAAAAACTTAATTTTACTATGATTATAAAGTTGTCACCAATCAACTTGTTATGGTAAGACTTTCCCACCAAAATTTTTCTACAAGTTTTTGCCTCCAAATTTATATGTGACGACATTTATTTATCGTCACATAAAGTATATAATTGGTGACAAAAGTTTATACTAATAGAGCCGTAAATTGAATTTGTCATATAAAAGAAATAATGATGACGAATTGTTAATTTTGTCACAATAAAGTTACAAACTATGACGAAAAAATGTGCGTAGCAAAAAAAACCATCATAAAATGCTAAATTTCTTGTAGTGATTTACTAAGTATTGTTTAGTCAAACTTCCTGAGTAACTTTTACTCAACTTAGTTGTGATAAAACGAGACTTAGCTTGCTTTATCTATTATATATATCTTGTTGTGCTTGCCATTCATTCATTTAGTGAAACCTAACTCGCTTAGTAAGTTGTTTAAAAAGGGCTTAAAAATCATGTTCAAAAGTAAATTAAGTCATTCAACCCCTTGATTAAGTCTGTTGTAGTCAACAGGACCAACAATAATAATAAATACACCAATAATAAATTATAATGATATTATCATATATAATTAAAATAATAATAATATTTTATTTTTAATAATAATCAAATTTATTTATAATATATAGTAAATAATTAGATTAGTATTGTATAATAATTATTATAAAAATATAATATACTAAAATAACAATAATTTAAAATTAATTATGATAATATTATTATTTGTTGGAAATACCCGATCCACCCATTAACGGGTTAATTAGGTCAAAGGATCCGATCCAATTTAGTATTTGAACTAAATGAAAAGTTATAAAACTTTAAGAATTTAATTATAAATAATCAAGAGTTGAAGAATCTATTTACAATTAATCTATTTTCTTATTATATATATACACTGGACGTGTATATTGGAAGAAGTGAATTCATTTTTTCATTATTGAATTCTAATTCATTATCATGTTCCTTTCCAAATTTTTCTCCTGGGTTTTCATCTCGCAACGAAAACATCGCTAATTAATCGTTATCGAACTTCGTCGCTGCAGAAATTGTGGATACATATTCATACCATGAGATGGATCCGACTTGGCAATATTCGGCGTTCTTCGATCTTGGACGTATGGAAAAGGTTAAAATCTGAATCCGTTTCTATTTACGTTTTCCATCATTATTAAATAATATTATACTTCTTATTTTATTATTTTTAATATTGATATTTAATTTTAATAATTATTATATAAAAACAAATAATTATATTATTTCTTATTAATATTTATATTAAATATAATAAAATGAAAACATTAATTTCATTACCTTTCCTGAAAATAACCAAACGCATTGGAGAATCAAAAAAGTCACATTACATTCATTTCATTTTTCTTTGTTGATTCTTTTTCCTTGCCCGTCCAATGATTCAAATGGCGTGCTACTTCCAAATGTTTCCGAAATTTCTCTTAGTTTGTTAAACACACCATTTTCCCCCTCAATGCAACATGTCAGCATATGATTGGTTTAATTTCTCAAATATGTTATTTTTATTTCTCTCTCTCAAATTTGAAATGACAATTTACACTCAGGGGAAAATTAATGCTTTTGCCAAAATTCAAATGATTAAAGTTTCATTTGTTTGCAGGAAAATGTTGTGCAAAAGATAATATTGCAAGAAAATAAAATATTTTTATGTTTGGCTACATCATTGTAAAATTTTCTGATGTTTGTTTATAATATTGAAAAATATTTTGCAACTACAAAATTAAATTTGTAATATCATATTTTAATTCATTTATAAAAAATAATTATATTTATATATATATATATATTGTGAAATATAAAACAATAATAATTATCATATAAAAAAGTCATGTACATTAATTATATTTTTATATAAAAATAAATGTGGATGGAGGATGCGTATGTGGAAATGTCGATGATCATGGTAATGGTGAAGATGAAATAAACATATCTGACATAACTGATGGTAGTGGTGACGTTGAAGGAGGCGAAGGAAATGATGGTCGTGATGTTAGTGGAGGAAGGTGGAGATAGTATTGACGACAACAGTGAACGAGATAGTGGGGATGATGGAAGGTATGTAATTGGAAGAGGCGATAGCGGTGGGGAGAAGGAAAAGATGGAGGAGGTCATGAGAATGGTAGAGATAGTTGTAGCGAAGGTGGTGTAGTGGAGGAGGTAGTGGTGTGGTTGAGTGGAGGAGTTAGTGATGGTGGCGACAAGGATGAGAAAGTGATTGTCATTATAATGAAGGTAGTGGTGATGGCAGTGAAGATGTGGTGACATGGTAGAATAAGTGGTGGTAATAATGATGGAGGAAGTGATGGTGTTAAGATAGTGGTGACCGGTGGAGAAAGTGATAATGAGATGCAAAAAGTGGTGATGATATTGGCGGGGGATGTTAAATGATGCAGTATGAAAAGATGTTTTCCTAACTTTTTAATTGAATATTTTTTCCTTTATTTACACTACATAAAAGAAATTCATGTTAACTTGCATAATATTTTTATTATATGTTCTCTATATTAAACAAATACTGTAAAATCCGAAAATATTATCATGTACAATAATTCCGATAAACAGATGTGGGTTAAGATTTTTTAGGGTGATTATACCATAATATATATTTGGCAAAATCATTTTTCATGTATTCTATCATATACCTATGACAGAAATAGAATCTAAAGGTGGTTTCATAAAAGAATCAATAGAAGTTGATGTGGACAAGTATTGCCAAAAAAGTTGAATATTGAATCTAATTTTGAATTCTTACACCCCACAGTAACTTTTTTGTCAGAATAATGGCTACTGAACGTGCATTATTTCAAACAATACTTTAAAAGAAATAATAATAATAATTGTTAAAATCAACGCATTATTTCAAACATTATCCTTCCCTCACTCGCTTTTCCTTCCGCGCGTGCACTCCACCTTTCATTTTTCTCATTACTTTAAAAGAAATAATAATAATAACAATAACAATAATTGTTAAAATCAACGCAGAAAAGAATATTATGTATATTGAACACTGAAGAAGAAGAAAGTGAATCGGTACAATAGATTTGAACTAGTAACTTTTATATATAGCTCTACATTAATTGTTATTTAGTAAAAGATTAAAATAATCATTAATTCTGGCGTTTACATTTTGTAACTAAATTAACTACTTAACTATTAAATGTAACAAACTTTAGGATATGTATTTCTATATTTCTTCATCCCCCTCAAGATGGACATCAGATCACTGTATGCTTATAAGCCCCAATCTTTCGGTTTATAGAAGAAATTCTGGTGAGTGAAGTGTTTTTGTGAAAACGTCAGCCAACTGATTCTTAGAAGATACAGACATCAAGTGGATGATGCCATCTTGCACCTTGGATCTTACAAAGTGATAATCAATGTCCAAGTGTTTTGTCCTTTCATGAAAAATCTTGTTGCTGGCAATATGAACTGCTGAAGAATTATCACAAAACATTAAAGCTGGTGTCACTGCTTTTACCTTCAAATCTTTAAGTAAATAGAAGAGCCATCGGATTTCTGCTGCAGTGGTGGACATTGCTCTATATTCAACCTTTGTGGAGCTCTTAGATATAGTGTTCTGCTTTTTGAATTTCTAAGAAATCAATGATTCAGCAATGAAGATACAATATCCTGTTATAGATTTCCTTTTTTCTTTGCAATTTGCCCAATCTGCATCAGTATAACCTTTTATTTGTTTATCTGCTATTGCTGAGTAGAAAAGACCTCTTGCAGGTTTCCCTTTTAGATATCTCAATATCTTGTAAGCTGCTGTCAAGTGACTTTCATGTAGCTCTTCCAAATGCTGAGATAATTGCTGCACTGCATAGGATATGTCCGATCTTGTATTGGTTAAGTACAAGAGATTACCAATCAACTTTCTGGAGTAACTATTGTATTCAAGTTTCTTTGTATTTTTATAATCCTATTGATCAATAGTAACAGGAGAAGTGCAAGGTTTAGATTCTAAAAATCCATGCTCTGCCAACAAGTCTAATGTATATTTTCTTTGAAAAATATGTATTCCATTACAGTTTTTAGCTATTTCTAGTCCAAGAATATATCTTAATTTACCAAGGTCTTTTATACTAAAACATTCATGCAAGTATTTCTTAATCTCCTTTATTGAATTTTCATTGTTACTTGCAATAATGATATCATCTACATAAACAGTCAGAGCTATGTAAGAGTTGGTAGTTTGTTTAACAAATAAAGAAGGATCAGCCATAGATTGTTTAAAACCTTTATCGATTAAAGAAGTAGTCAAAGTGGAGTTCCATTGTCTACTAGCTTGCTTTAATCCATATAGAGATTTTTGCAATTTACAAACTGCTCTTGGAATTTCAGAATGTGTACCTTGTGGTAACTCCATGTATATTTCTTCATCAAGATTGCCATGAAGAAAGGCATTGTTGATATCCAATTGCTCTAGAAACCAATTTTCTTTTGCTGCAATAGCTAAAAGCATTGTGATAGTAGTTATTTTAGCTACAGGTGAAAAAGTTTCCATATAGTCTATCCCATGTTGTTGAGTATACCCTTTAGCCACTAACCTAGCCTTAAATCTCTCTATTGTTCCATCACTTTTCCTCTTAATTCTGTAAACTCATTTACACCGTATTGGTGTTTTTCCTTCTGGTAAGCTTACTATTTCCCATGTTTTGTTGTCATTTAAAGCTTTTAACTGAGTTTCCATTGCATTCTACCAATCTTTAGATTTTGCTGCATCTTTATATCCTCTAGGTTCACTTTCAGTGCTTATTTGTAAGGAATAACATCTTTGCTCTTTAGCAGTGTTTTAAAAAGCGCTAGGCGGGAGCTAGGTGCAGGCAGGGCCTAGGCGGATTTAATTTTTTTATTATTTTAATATTTAATAATACATAATAATTATTATAATATAAATACTAATAGTCTAACACAATAAAATGATAACATTAACAACCCAGTTTAATATAAAATAACATAAAAAAACATAAAATAATAAAAAATCGCTGCGGTGTTTCTAAAAATCCCACCTAGGTCCCGATTTTTAAAACACCACTTTTTTATGTTATTTTTTTTATTAAAATATTAACTTTTTTTAATTAAAAAATCGACGCCTAGGCCGCTTAGGACCGCCTAGGCGCTGAAAAATCGATCATCCGCCTAACATCGCCCGATTTTACAAAATCGCGGCGGTGTTCTTAAAAATCCCGCCTAGGCCAGATTTTTAAAACACTGCTCTTTAGACAGTCTGTCATAAGATAAGACACTAGAAATAGGATACAGTCTTCTTTTTTCTATCTCACTAGCTCTGCTAGAGGTTAATAAAGCTGTGTGATAATCTTTTAAATATTGAGGCTCTTTATGACTTCTAGTGGGTCTATTCCTATGTTCTATTATTCCTTTCTTTGGTTTTTGACTCTTAACTACTGGTTCACTGCTATTTTCTAATGAATCTGTGTCTTCACCAACATATGGGAATAAATGTTCATGAAAAACAACATCTCTAGAAATGATAATACTATGTGTGTTTAAGCAATAAATCCTATAACCTTTCACTCCATCAACAAAGCCTAAGAAAATTCCTTTATTGGCCCTGCTATCAAACTTGACTCTATTTCTGTTTAAAGTGTTTACATAGCATAGACAACCAAAAGATTTCAGATCTGCATAAACAGGGAACTTTTTATATAATTTTTCACATGGAGATGCATTTTCAAGCAAGGGCGTAGGAATTCTATTTATGATATGAACTGCATGTCCAATAAAGAAATTCCAGAAAACATTTGGCAAATTATTCTGTAATTTCAAACCTCTTGCCACATTCAAAATGTGTTGATGCTTCCTTTTAACTATGCCATTTTGTTGTGGCGTTTCTACACATGATGTTTGACGTAAAATACCATTTTGAACATAAAAATTATTCATTTTAAATTTTGGACCATTATCACTTCTTATTACTTTTATATTTTTTGAAAACTGTGTTTTAACCATGTTGAAAAACTGACAAATTATTCCACTAACTTCAGCTTTTGATTTGATCATCACAGTCCAAGTAAATCTAGAATAATCATCAACAATGGTAATAAAGAATTTAAAACCATTTAAAGAACTAATATTTGGTCCCTAAATATCAACATGTATGAGGTCAAAAATATCATCACTACAGTGTTTTGACAAAGAAAAATGAAGCCTTTTTTGCTTTGCTCTATGACAAACATCACAAACAAAATTTGTATTTATAGTAATTTCAGGACAAACTTTTTGCAAAGCTGCTAATTTAGAATCTGAAACATGACCTAATCTATAATGCCAAAGATCACTTTTACTACATGAAGCTAAAAAAACAAGTTCTGTGTTTAAGAACAAACAAACAAAGTTTGAAACATACAAGTGATATAAGCCATCAACAGCTTTAGCTGAACCAATCCTCTTCTTGGTAACCTTGTCCTGTATTAAACAATTTGAATAAGAAAAAAGTACTTCACAACTTAATGATGCACGCAACTTTGTAACTGAGAGTAAACTATATTGAAAAGATGGCACAAACAACACATCATGCAAAATAAAACTCTCTGTAAAACAGATATCCCCTATATGTGTAGCTTGTAACCTTAATTTGTTAGACAATAACAAACCAATTTTCTACTTTCCGAATATTAACAAAACCAGAAAAATTATTAGTTATATGACTACTTGCCCTATATCTACTATCCACTGTAAATTAGATAATGATTTCATACCTGTGTTAGCCAAGTTGCTGTCTACAGAATTAAAAGATTGTGTGCTTCCTTGATGCATAGTTGCTATTGCTGCATGAACTTGAGCATAACTAGTACTTGGAGCCATCGAATTAATCAATTGCTGTTGTTGTATAATTTGAGCAATCTGATAGATTTGTTCTTAAGAAAAAACTGTTGGCATATTATTCTTGCCAGTCAACTCAGTAGACATGTTTTGTGTTTCAAAATTATGAAGATCATTATTAGAGTCTTCAAATAGCTGTTGTTCCATAAATCTTGATCAACATCTTCATAAGAGACTGGAGCTACATTAGCTTTAGCAAACCTTACTTTAAGATGTGGAGGATATCCATTCTTCTTCCAGCAGTTAACCACAAAATGATTCCCATTGCAAAATGAACATTTCAACTTATTCTTACTTTCATTTTGAAAATTCTGAAACCTCCTCCTCTGATAATTCCTATTTTGATTTCCATATCCCCCTTTATATTGAATTCCATTAAACTACTGAGGAAAATTACCATTTACTTGATTTCCATTCCCAAATTGATTATAGCCCCCTCTTTTCGCAAAAGAAGCCACTTCTTGAATAACATCTTCTTTTATAGTAAAACCAAATTCCCTCTCGAATTGAAGAATTAATGAAAAAACTTTATTCATGCAGGGTAAAGGATCCATGGTCATCACTTGCGACTTAATTCCAGAAAAAGTTCTATTCAAACCTTTCAAAAAACAAACCACTACATTCGTTTCTTGAGTTTTTCTCATAATGTCACTAACATTACAGAAACAACCATCACAAACACAACTAGGAATAGGGCTTAGACTAACAAACTCATCCCACAAAGTTTGTAAAGAGGCAAAATATTCTGTGACAGATCTATTTCCTTGTGAAATTGAGAATATTTCACTTTGAAGATCAGCTAGACAATAGGAATCTGACTGAGAGAATCGCTCCCTAAGGTTTTCCCAAAGACTCAAGGCTGTTTCAAAACTTACTGCAGTCTGTGCAATTGAAGGACTTAAAGACCTTATTATCCAAGAGAGCACCATGTTATTACATCTATGCCAAGAAGCATAATTGGGATTACCTAAATCTGGCTTGGTTATAGTTCCATCAACGAATTCCATTTTATTCTTGGAAAGAAGCGCCATTTTCATGTTTCTAGCCCAGGTATGGTAATTAAACCTATCTAGCAACAGAGTAACTAAAACTAATGAAGGATTCTCACCTGGATGTAAATAGAAAGGACTATTTTCATCGAATCTTGGTTGTTGACCTCTGTTCGCTATTGAAGCTGAATTTCTTGAAGCTCAAAAACAATTACTCTACTTAGAATCAAACGAATCGAAACAAAACAACCGAAAGAAAGAAAGAAATCAACTTAGAAACGCGGAAGTCGTTTTACTCTCTGATACCATGTTAAAATCAACAAAGAAAAGAAAATTCTGTATATTGAACACTGAAGAAGAAGAAAGTGAATCGGTACAATAGGCTAGAGCTAGTAGCCTTTATATATAGCTCTACATTAATTGCTATTTAGTAAAAGACTAAACTAACCCTTAACTCTAACGTTTACATTTTGTAACTAAACTAACTACTTAACTATTAAATATAACAAACTTTAGAATATGTATTTCTATACTTCTTCAATAATAATAATAATAATACAAATTAACTTTTCTGGATCAAATTTCTTTGAACTTTCAATAAATTGGTCCGAAGTTCTTTGTACACTTGCATTTCTGAACTATCATGTTCTGATTAGCTTATGAAAATTGTTTGTCAGTTTATTAGTTTAATTTTTAATAAAAGTCATTTTCTTATTTTTTTTATTTACAATTAAAAGGTAACATTCAGTGTTCAGACGGTAATACTCTTATCAAATTCAAAGAAAATTAAAAATAAAAGAAAGTTCAATAAGCAGTAGGGGATAAAGTTTTGTTGGCTTCGTATGTATTTAACTATTTGGCCCTTAAATTATTTACAACTGCCTGTTTATCAACGTTAACAAAAAATATATATATAAAGCAAGACATGTTTATGAATAAAAAGATTATGCAGGCTAAGTTAATCCTATAACCAAGACACCATTAATTGCATTTATTAGTTAAGATAATATTAACATATCACATTATGGTATATATTTTACTATAAAACCAACTCATTATTTGTTATTAATTTATCCATTAGGGATGGTGGTGAGCTCAATGATGAAAAAGTAACTCTTAACAGATTATAACATAGGTTGAAATTTTGTTGTTTAATCATTTTACTGCGTCCTATGTGTATATGATTTTCTAATGGATTGCTTTAAGGGTTTGAAGCTTTTGTTTAATCAGTTCTAACAGGTATTGTTTCATTTCTAAATTATATTTGTTAGGCTCTGGATATTTCGGCGGAGAAAGGCGAGAAGAGAAAGATATATCTCGTACATCGAACACTGCGTCTAGACATGGTCAAATTAAATCAGAATCGCCTAAACCGTTTCAAACCGAACGGGCCAAAACCTGGTCAAAATCAGGCCGAACCGAACCGGAACCGGATGTTCCATCCTTTGTAAGGTTTAGGTTTAGGTTCATGAAAATTACGAACCGTAACCGGCGATTCCGGATCCGTGATGGTGTCTTGATATACATATATTTGTAATGATTTGAAACAAGAAATATATGTTCTTTTACATATAATAGATAATGTGTTCTCTTGTAACATATGCTCAAATGTTAACATGAATCAAAACTCAAATGTTTAAACTTAACATTAATTAAAACTTAAATGTCTAAAATTAAATATCTATCATATATCATAATTTGAACTGTAATCGGAACCGAACCTGAACCGGATCAAAGCCTTGTCTGAACCTAAATCAAAACCGACGGTTCCGAACCGAAACCGTAACCGATAGTTCCACTCTATATAAGGTTTTAGATTTAGATTCATGAAAATTACGAACCAGAATAGGCGATTTCGGATCCGTGACCATGTCTAACTGCGTCTAATCTAAAACAATAACCCCAATAATATTCTATACGGATAAATTTTATTAAAAATATAATATACAATTTATCATTTCAAGTGTAATGCTAACTAGCTATCCATTTTTAAATTTAACTTCCATATGTAGTTCATTTATTGAATGAAAAATATTTTAATATTTTTTTATGGAAACAAATTGTTTAAGATAATTTAATATTAAATATTTTTTGTATTTTGTATAATAATATTTAAAGTATTTTGTATGATTGAAAAAGAAAAGCATTTAAAAATCAACCCCGTTTTATTTTTAACATTTTGAGAACTAAATATTTACACGTGCATTTTTCATTATATGTTATGCTTGTTTCTTTTAAAACGTATTACTTCCTCTCCTTTTGTATTATGTCGTTTACATTAATACCAACACCATATTAGAGCATTAAAAATACTAATGTACCTCAAATATTTAAAGATGATTGGAATTTTATTTTCTTTGACTTAATGCATCATTCATGTATCCATCAATCTGTCTTGAAAAGTTTGATGGCATGAACTTTCAACAGTGTTAAACACATTTTCAAACTTGTTTAAAGTGCATTAATTTTCTCATTCAATATCACATGTTAATTTTGATTTGTCGTTTCAAAGAATTCATTTTCCTGTGTTTTCTTTATCTAATCATAAGCTACACTTGACATTAAAGGGTTAAATTGATTCATTTTTGCAAATTCATGTGAAATTTTTTTAAAAAGGGAACATCATGTTTTACATGACAAACTCAGAAAATAAGCAATGAGTTAAGTTATTTTTTTTATATACATACAATTTGCATTAATCAATAGTAAAATGAGAAAGATTTTAAAATAGTCGCCTTGAATTTCAAAAATGAGAAATATTTTGAAAATTTTTAGTGCCAAAAGAAAGTGAGGAAGTAGTTACTTTCACCTCCATCCTTCTCCATTCATTTGAATATAAAGTTTTGATTTTATGGATGAACTCCTCTGAGCGTTTATTCTCCCCGTAACTTTTTTTTTGTAATTTGATTATTTTTAGTTTTTGTACTTTTTTTTATTGAAAGAATGAACTTCTGAGAGTTATATTCCAGTAATTTTTTTTGTATATTTTTATTTATTTTATGAAATTGGATATATATATTTTACTTAACTTTTTACCATGCAAATGTCTTTTAAAAACAAATTCTCGACTACACACTACTTTGATAATTTTACTCATAAATTTGATTTCATATGTTTATAATCGACGATATATCCAGATTTTTATTCTTATGTATTTACATTTATATGTTTTGAGCAAGTTCAATTCAAATCTACAAAATTTTGTTGTTAATGTGATTTATAGAGTACACCAAAATTATTATGCCATGGGTAGTTGATAACATGAGATGAAACTTATAAAAAATAGAGTGCATGGTTTTCATTGCCTTTATTTGTCATGTTTTTCTTCTATTATTGTGACACATATTTTTTTTATCTTTCAATATTTCGTTATATGAGTTAATGTTATTTCATATCCGATAATGTATTCAATATTTCAAAATCAATAAAATCATATGCGAAAGAGACAATTATTAAAAATATATGTATATATTTATAAATACTCAACACTTCAAAAATTTTAAAACTAAATCATCTAGTTGGATGTGTAAGAAGAAATGAATCTAAACAAAAAGGTGAAGCTCCTCAAAAAACTATTTCTTTCAGTTTGGAAAATAACCAAAACATGTTATTATCCTCAAATTGTTTAGGATCTAAACTAAAGAACACCCAAATTAAACATGCTAACTTAATTCCTCCCCCCGTCTACTAAATATTATCATTTTAACTAATTCATAATTTTTAAGATAATAATTAACCGAATGAGGTGATTTACTAATTTACTCTTTCATTAACGTCATACTTTATTTTAAAGACTTCATTAATATGTTTAAATATTGATTCTTATAGTCTTCTCATCTTGTTATTGAAGATTAAAATATGCTTACCTTGAAAGTTAAACAAATTAACAGGGATAATTATAAAAAATTTAGAAAAAAAATATATTAAAAATATAAAATAATAATAAAAAAGAAATATCAAAATTTACAATATTCGAGTGGATATATAATAAGATTAAGTTGACAATGCAGAAAATAATGCAACTGCCATTTAAATTTATAAAACCTTCGTTCAATGTTTTGATTAGATCTGAATCTGCTCTCCCACTAAGCCTTTGTTTTGTCCAGTTCTCTAAAGACAAACCCATAGAAAAAAAATGAATCATGAAGAGAGAGAAAGCTCAAAAAATAAAATAAAAACATGAGAGAGAAAGTGAGAGTTTACTCTCTCAAGGCTGCTGCTTCTGCTTTGCAGGTTTTTTACACTGTCATTAAATTATTCAAAATTTACAGTCCTATAGAGAGAAATCCACCATCAAAGCTCTCATCTTTGATGCCTTCTCTCTCTACAAATTTTGATTTTTCCACCAATCTTGAAAAGCTCCCGTCTTTTTTAGAGAGAGAGATTTAATTACAAGGAAAAATTGGAAAAAGTTGTCATCTTTACATTTTCTACTTAAGCTACAATAGCAACCCTTCTTTCCTTTTTAACTTGAAAATCATTTATATTACTAAAATAACAGATCCCATTCCATTATTGTTCTTCTTTTCAACAAAGTCCACACCTTTACCCTCACTATCATTTCTCTCTTCACTTTCTCTCTCTTCAAAGCTCAGAGCTTTGAGGAGTTGTGTTATGTGGGTTTGAGACTTTGAGTCAGTTCCCTTATCCATGGATTCTTACGAAGCTACAAAAATGGTGTTTTCAAGGATCCAAAAAATGGACCCTGAAAATGCTTCAAAAATTATGGGCTACCTTCTCTTACAGGATCATGGAGACAAAGAGATGATACGGCTAGCTTTTGGACCTGAAAACCTCTTGCAAAATCTGATCTTTCAGGCCAAATCTCATTTGGGTCTTTCTTCTAATTCACCTTCAACTCCTTCCACACCTTCTTCTCCTTCCCCTTTTAATCCCTCTTCTAGACCAAACCCTCTCTCTGTTTCAGCTTCTAGGCTTGGTAGCAGCAATGGCTTTGACCTCACAAACCCTTCTTCCCCTGGTTCTAATCCATGGCCCCTTTTGAGCCCTAGTTCCGCTTCCTCCATTTCCTATGCTAGTGTTGTCAATGGAAGCAACAGCAACACTGTTTCTTCTTCCTCCTCCTCTTCTTTGTCTTCTTCTGTTTCTGCTTTCCCTTATTGCAATAGTAATAGTGATAGCACTAACAATAGTGAGCTCATTGATGAGTATCAACTTCAGGACCATTTTTCCTTCCTCAATGACTCGAAAACAGACGATTTGTTTGATCCGAGGCTAGATTTGGCTATGAGCCCTACTGGGGTTCCATATGGTGAAACCAATTTGCACAGGAGAAGCTTTTCTGTTCCAGGCATGTGTTTTGGGTCTGAAGATGCAAATTCTGGGTTTGGTTGGAAGCCTTGTCTGTATTTTGCAAGAGGGTTTTGTAAGAATGGAACTAGCTGTAGGTTCCTTCATGGGGGCGAGTCAGCGGATGGAGTTAACTCAGCTGTAGTTGGTTCACCCAGTGAGTTTGAACAGTGCCAGGAAATTCTTAGGTCAAAAGCTGCTCAGCAGCAGAAGTTAGCTGCAGCTTCTCAGTTAATGGCTAGAGCTTCTTTTCCTTATAACAAGTGTATGAGTTTACTTCTCCAACAACAGAATGACACTCAAAGGTATGCACTTTGCTGTGGATTTCACTAAGTTTTTTATTTTTCAATTTTGGTGTTTGAATGTTCTAATTGGGTGTTTTAGATCAGCTGCATTGATGATGGGAGATGAACTTCACAAGTTTGGGAGATGTCAACAAGAGAGAAACAATGAATTCTCTCCAATTGGGTTAGTTGGAGCTTTAAATCCTGTTTCTAGACAGATTTACCTGACTTTTCCAGCTGATAGCACATTTAGGGAAGAAGATGTATCTTCTTACTTCAGGTAATTTTTTAAAGCTTATGCCATTGATTTAAAAGTATATATTTGAAAACTTTTGGTTAAAGATGGCATCTTTATGGTGGGTTTTGGTTTCATGAAGCATTTATGGGCCAGTTCAAGATGTGAGGATTCCATATCAGCAGAAAAGAATGTTTGGTTTTGTTACATTTGTGTATCCAGAGACAGTGAAGCTAATTTTGGCCAAAGGAAACCCTCATTTTGTTTGTGATTCTCGTGTGCTTGTTAAGCCTTACAAGGAGAAAGGCAAAGTTCCGGAAAAATTCAGGTAGGTCTATTAATACTAATCCGTTAAATTTCAACTTCAAGTTCTGATCTTTTTTACTTTCTTGCCAGTTCTGTGAATAAATTTGGTGTTTTTCTGTTAACCCATTTCAGGAAGCAGCCCCTCCAACAACAGATTGAAAGGGGAGATTTTTCAGGCTGTTCAAGCCCCTCTGGGATTGATTCAAGAGACCCTTTTGACCTTCATCTTGGTAAGCAGAATACAAAAGACTTGATTTTTAGTACCCTTTATGAGTTCATACATAAAGTACTTGGTATTAAGTTAGTGGTTGTGGTTCAGGAGCTAGAATGTTCCAGAATACTCAAGAGATGTTATTGAGAAGGAAATTAGAAGAACAGGCTGAGTTGCAGCAAGCCATTGAACTTCAAGGGAGAAGGCTCATGAATCTGCAACTTCTTGATTTGAAAAATAACCATAACCATAATAATCATCATCATCATAATCATAATCATCAATTCCTTCATGGTTTCTCATCCGGGTCTCCTATTCCTTCGCCTACTATTGCCCGCACTCCCAATAGTCAATCTCTGATTTTCCCTGTTGATGGTATCAATCAAGAACTTCCAGAAGGTTGGTTAAATTACATTTTTTGGGATTTCTTATTCTCTCATATGGATTAGGATTGAAAGAAGCTAATTATTTGGCTTTTTTATGATGTAGAGAATGGTTTTAACCCTGATTCACAAGTGAATTCAGGTAGCAATCATAGTAACCGAAACGGGACTAGCAATAGTAGCAGCTCGGAGGAGAAAAATAGCCCCGAAGAAAGTGATCTCCATGAAAGGCAAGTTAACTAAACTTTTGCAGTTATAAATAGATATTTTATACTCATTTTGTGAAGATTTAGTCCTATTCAAGTGTAAAAGTAAGCTTTGGTTAACATTTTAGGCATATTTCTTGACATTTGATGGCCGTTTATGAATTTGTAATGTAAGCAGCTTGGAGCATATCCTCCCTGATAACCTCTTCACTTCACCTAAGAAATCGAATGGCAATTTTACCGCCTTCTCTTCCGGATTCGAACTTGACGAAAATGCCCCCATTCCACCAACTACTTCATCTTCTAACAATAACAACCTTATTCTTCCTCCAACTTCCGCTCTTAACATGACCTCCCTCAAATCATGTTTTCTCCAAATGCCCAGGTGAGAAAACTGAAAAAAAGATGGTACTTTCCGAAAACTGAATATAAATTTTGCCGAAAAACCGTTAACTGTCAATTGCTTTGTTCAGGCTTTCATCTGGGCATGGAACCGTTGGCATGTAGAGCTTGGGCAGCATTGGGGAAGATTTTGACTTTGCTAGTGTAAGAAAATCAATTAACAGCTAAAGATTACATCTTTATAGTAAAAATTGGATCTTTATAGTAAAATAAGATTGCTTTATGATGTTGGTCTGTTTTTGTTGCAGAAAAATTGGAACCACAAGCTGTATAGCCCAAAAAATCAATACCCACAACAACAAAGGAAAAGGAAGATGAGTAGACAAGATCTGAGGAAGATCACAATCATCATCAAAATACTATACTACTTACAATTAATACATAATGCATACAAAAGGATAGATGAACTAATATATGTAAAGTGGGGTCATTCTGTTCTTTACCTCACTGTGTACTCTTCTGTGTGTGTGTTTATGTGCTGGACCACACAGCAATAGGAGTAGAAAACAAACAAAAAGAAGGCCTAGTAGTAACTAGTAATAGTAAGAGTAAATCTTAATTTATCAGCTGTAATTTAGGGTTTTTCTTTCACTGCTTTTTACCATCTTCCATTGTTGTAAGAAAAGATTGAACCTTTGTAATAGAGGAAGAAGATGAAGAGCTCAGTCAGGTTGTGTATTATGAAGAAGAAGAATACTTGTTATGTAAAATTAGATGCTTTTACTGCTATATTGTGTAGCAGATTTGGATCCTAAAAGGGTAAATTAAAGTAGTTGAATTGAATGACCTAATTCAAGTGGGTAGTAGTAAAAAAAACTAAAAAAGCCGTCTTTTTGAAATTACTGCAGTGAGTGACTGTCATCCATTAGAGGCAGGATTTGAAAAAGAAAAAGATTTGCTTTTATTATTATAATTGAAGAAAATAAAGAAAAGGGGTTAAAGTAAAGGTAGTTTCATGTGATTAAAGGCAACTTTGGGGGACTTTTTTTGTCTCATTTTGTGGGGTGGACAAGACATGAATGGATGAGGGCCACTCTGTCACATGGGTTTCTGACAGTATGCATGAATGCTATTTGGGTACCACTCACTTCTTTCCTTTTCACTCTTTTACCTCTTTCATTAATTTTACATTTAAAAATAATATTTGAGTTTTTGGCTTTTTGTTTTTATGGGTCATTGTACTCTTACTCCAGTTCTGTTGCTACATTTGCTTCAAAAATTATAACACCCGTACACCACCAACCAAACATTAATGGCATTTGAAAGAGTAGGAAGAACTAGTTTGATCATCTTGTTTTTGGTTATTGCATAATATTGTATCTTTTCAGTCATGTCAATTTTTTATTACAAAGAACTTGAGTGTTGTAGTTACCTGTAATATGTATATACTGTTTGGGTTTTTATACGATGTTCGTTACTTTAACACTTATTATCGTTGAATGATTGAGGGTGATGAATTATTTAACGGTGATATCAGAAAAGTAAGATTTACTTTTTTAAGAAAACAAATTCATAGTAAATAGTAATTTATATTATAGCCAAATATTTACAATGTGAAAGATCCTAGGAATCCATATAAGCTTGAGTTGAGTTTTACTTCGTAAGCAAATTTGTTTCTTAACCACAAAAAAAAAAGTAAAAAGATGATTGTTTAAAATTTACAAATGCCTGCTTAGTTAAGTTGCAGATATATATATAATAAGTGAATTTTCTTTGTTGCCTACATGATTTATCAGAGTTTTGTTCCATTTTGATCAAACTCAAGCCGCACACCTTGTTGTGGTGAATCTTTTAATGAGAATTTTCTGTATTAAGAAGGTTCAAACATAAGACATTGATTAAGCAATTCCAAGCCTACCCTAGACCAACCCCGTTGGCTAATATGTGGAATTTTATTAGAAGATCTTAAATGCTTATCTAACTAAATTGGTCAGTCAAACGTTGGTTGAACCATGAATCGAAATGGTAGGTCCCATTATTATTACATTGGCTTAAATCAGGATGGGTTGGTGAGTTGGATTTGGAAACGTGCATTTTGATTGATAAATTTTAAAATTCAACTTTGCATACTCAAAATATATTGTAACTTGTTATCTCCTGACTTATCTGGTGTTCGATGAATTTATTATGCTTACAATAAATATTAAATTGAATTAAACAAGCGTGTGAAAAGAAACAAACCAAATATGTTCTCTAGTATTATGTTGAAGTTTAATATACATTATAACTTCGTTGGAGGATCAATTTAACCCGATTATTTAAAAAGTGTACAACTGTTTTTGAACTGATTATTTCGAACCAATAAAAATATAACATCGGTTCTCACTTGTCACACATACCACATTTAAATCAACAGTCGAAGTCTAAAGGAGGATTGAATATGTTATGTTGGTGGTTATCGGGATAAGTAAGATGATATAATTGCGGTAAAAATAATGAATGCAAATGCAAAATTTGGTTAGCTAAATTGTACAAATAATCCACTTTGTGAGGTGTTTGTTCTTATTTAGGAACATGTTTGTTTTATGTAAGGTAAGTTAAACAAATTTACGAGGAACACTATAATGTACAAATTTAATTTCTTTGCTGTATTAGTGTTTTATTCATTTAATTTTTACAAAAAGTAAAAATTATTGATTAACAATTTTATAGGAGGTTAGACTGTCAAATCTAAATCCTTAATTCATGCTACCCAGCTGGCTGCCTAAAAAAAAGTTCTTTTTGTCTCTAATTTGATTTCTTAATTAGCCATCATTATGGCTTATTATGAATTTCTTCCTTTATGTCGTAAAAATGGTGTGAAATCTGAATTGTAATACTTGAATTTCATTTGCATACCTGATAAAATTTATATTTACGAATTTTTGTACACATGTCTTTTAAAAACTCAATAATTTGAATCAAAAGTATTAAATTTGTACTATTGGTAAATGATTTTTTTCACAAATATAAATTTTGAGGAGAGGTGAAGTTTCGAACCCAAACCTCTCACATCTATTTTGAGAGATGATTGATTATTTACAAGTATTTGATATATATCTTAATTTTTTGATTTTTTAATGTATTAACAAATTTCATAATTCCAAACCTTAACTAAAGCATTTTATTTGCATAAAGAACTTGTATGTACATCTGCGTTTAGATTGGAGCTTGCATATCGGTCTATAACTATATCGAACATAAACAAAGATGCTAAACAAATTGTTTTCTTTCTTTTTATAGGGAAAAAATTGCTTGCTTACTGGTTAGTGATATTTTTATACTATTACAGTGTTGGAAATACATAATCAGTCCGTGAACGAGTCAATCAGGTCTAAGAAGTAGCAAAACCGGGAAACAAGCATTGGGGGGGCACGATTTCACTCGGATGAAAATAGGTTGCGGTAATCAACGATGATTGTATTAAAAATTTAGGACAAAATTGAACGAAAATGATATTTGGCAAATTGACATTGAAGAAAATTAGTATTCAACGAATTATTGTCCAAAGTTTTTTAATTACTAATTTTATCATTTACAACTAATAATGATAAACTATAGTGATTCATGTAGATTCATATTCTTTCTTTCTTAATTCATAGTTGGGTTTAGGAGTAAATGTTGAACAAAACAAAATCAATATATAATAAATTTAAATATTTGATTAACAGTAGATTTGAGAAACTCAACATCTTAAGTATCACAATGTGTCCGAATCTAGTTGGGATGTGTATGGAGTAAAAACAAGGTTGGGAGGGTTGTTCTGATCCTTAACCGAGCCTCTGTAGTACCTGAATTCAGATTAGCCAACCAGTGAACCGGATATCTAGTGAGAAAGAAATAAAGGTGAACTGTTTGGCCAGTTTTGTAACAATTTTGTTTAGTTTCCAAGATCAAAAACTGTACACATAGATTTAGTAGGATAACACGTTATGAATCTAAAGGTCGTTTGAATACTCATTAAAAAGGTCTTCTTGCTATTAGAAGCTAGTTTGAACATGAAAGTATACAACTAAGGGCTCGTTTGGTTGGAGGCATAGCTATTCTGCTGAATAAGAGAAAAATGAATGGAAAAAGGTGAAGTGTTTGCCTAGAGCCCATCGTCGGCATGGAATAGTTGTTCCTAGCTATCATATAACTCATGGAATAGCTATTCCTCCTCTCGAGAAGGGAATAGCTATTCCATGAGTTGTATGATAGCTCGGAATAGTTATTCCATCCCGACAACGGCCTATAGGCAAACATTCCACCTTTTTGTATTCGTTTTTCTCCTATTCCACGGAATAGCTATTCCGCCAACCAAACGAGCTCTAAGAAGTTTAAGGACGTGTTTGGTTAAAATATGTACTTTTTTGTCATTTTCCGTCTCTAACATAAACTGTAAATCATATTTTACCAAGCACTTATAAGTCTATCAATACTAAACAACAATAGAAAATCGCAAATGCATACCACAACCTCTATAGTTTTACAAAACATGACATTATACGTTAAAGGCTACGGTGTAGAAATTGAAGTATTCGTGATTGGTGATATTCTTCAGGCGAGCCATATCAGGTTCGAGTCGGACTTCTTCGAGCTTTAATTACTAAAAAAGCAACCCAAGTCCGTTCGGCCCGTACTTTAGAAAAACTGGGCCTAAGAATAGGTTCAAACACGACTTACATGATCCTTCCAAGTACCAACTCACGACTCAACAATTTTTCTTTTAAATTTTTGGATGGAAAAAATATATAAAAATCCAAATTTAACATATTATTACTTATAGTATTTAAATTAAAAAGTTTAATACTGTAGAATATAAAAATTCAAAAGAACTTTCATAAATAAAATGCAAATATGCAATATATCAAATTATACAATTAGGTTGGGTTAGGTAATAAATTACACAAAAACTAAGCATAGTCCATAGTACTTCAAACTTTGCAGAATTAGGCTCGAGCCGGACTTTATAAGAAAACAAGTGTCCAAATGAAGTCTATAATAGACGGCTCGAGCCGAACTGGGCAGTTATCTCGACCCATTAATAGGTCTAGTCACTAGTAGCTTTCTTTATCTTTTTTTGCCTTCATAGATAGGTTGGTTTTCGTTAATGTTGCAATTTAACTATAACTAATTACGCAAACAAACGATATGTGAGTCTAGTATAAGCATAGTTAATTCCTAGCTATAATTAAGAGATTATTGCCATCCATGGCAAGGAAGATTGAAATGGAAAAATGACAAGTCTCCGTATGATAAAAATAACATAGAGATGGAGTTAATATCCAATTAATAGTTAATTATTGTGCATAATCCAAAAATTAATTAAAGATGAATAATGATGATAGTTGTTAATCACTATAGGCATATGAACAACATAATTAAAGAAATGAAATGGAAAATAAAGAAATTAAGAGGAATGATATACTTTGCTTTAAAAGATATAAATAGTAATGATAACAACCATTTATTTATTGAGCCATCATGCCCTATACTTTTATAATAGGAGCCTCTTTCAATCATTATGGGGGAGTGTTTTATTTTTTCAGTTCTCACAAGTTAATTCCAACCATATAGTAGTATATATAAACACACACACTTAACATTATTTAGGAATATTTAACATTATTTAAGAATATTGATCATAGATAATGTATTATATTATTTTATGTCTTCGATAATGTGTTTGTGTTTATTTAATTGATTTCCATTGCTTTCTTGGGTCAATTTTACATTTTTGGTTATGAGAAGATGTTGGAGAATGTTTCAGTGGATTCATATGAAATTTGAATTCGAAGCTAAGCAGTTGCTTGCAATACATACAATTTTTAAATTGGCAACCAAGTTGCAACACCAGCACTGAATTTTCGATTCTAATATGAAAAATGCAGTATCTATATTAATCATGTTATTAATGTAGTCATTAGAGTTTTCTTAGTAGCGATTTGATTTTTTTGTTTTAAGAAATACGAGACATTTTTATCATTTTTGTTGATTGTGGAGTTTGAACTCACAATCTTTTTTTTATATCTTCTAAGAATGATAACCACTAAACCAAATCCTAGTTGTTAGCTTGATTATTTTAAAATTAGGATTTTTTAACTATAAAAGTTCCCTCAAATTAAGAATATCATTTCGTGACAGAATGAGAGTTACGGAGAAAAAAAGGAAAAGACTTGAGTTGTTTAGGAACCAACTATATCGGTCTAAAACATTGGCTTACTTGAATGTTTTTTTCTACCTTGTTCTTAGTATCTTCATGTCTGTTTTTCTAGTGTCTTAAAAAACGCTAGGCGCTAGTTGGGCGGTCGAAGTGTATAGAAACCTAGGTGGGGAGTAATCGAGATTTAGACAAGACTTAGACGCTAATCGGCAGGGTTTAGATGCTAGGAGCATCAGAAGATGATCCTCAACAGAGCGCTTAGACAGATTGAACGGAGATTTTTAAAACAGCGTCATTTTTATTATAAAGTAGCTTATATATTTTTGTGAGGATTAATGTTTCGAAAGCTATCATTAGATTGTGAGACATGCTTTTGTTGTTAATTTTAAAAAATTTCGTTCCTCAGTTCCGATTTCAAGATTTCAATTAAACCCTTAAATTTACATCTTTTAATATACAGCTATTCTTTCATAAATGCACATTTTGTTTCAACTAAATGAGTTTTATGGTTTATTAAATTTTTTCATAACAACCATACACTTTAAACTAGTGAAATTGCTGGTGTACGACGTTATCGGTATTATTAAGATTTAATTGATTTTTAAACGGACAATAAATTTCATAATATATATATACACACATTAAAATCTATATATTTACAATAGCCCTGGTGTATCTATAACTCCCTTAACTTGTTCGAAATGGACACTTGTCACCCTGAACTTTTAAATGTGTTAGATATTCCCTTAAACTTGTTTAAAATGTACAAGTTTGACCATTCATTATCACATGTCAGATTTTGAATTGTTTGATTTTTCAGAGATTTCATTTTTCCAACATTTCTCTCCAACAAAAAGTTGACATGTGGCATTGAGAGGGGGGGACAAACTGATGCATTGTAAACAAGTTCAGGAGAGTATCAAACACATTTGAAAATTCAAAGTAGTAATCATTTTGAACAAGTTCAGGTAAGGGAATCATTAAATCTTTATAATATTAGTATAATAAAGACATCAACAAGTGGATTACGATGGGTTTTTTTACCTGCTACGTGTGTTCACAAAAGAAAATTTTTTCTATCGCCTCGTCACAACGGGCTCACGAGAAATGAACCTAATTTTTTAAGATTTTTACATTTTTAGATTGATTGTTTCAACTATTTTTTCTTTTTTCCTTATATCTCGTGTTCCTTTTTTTATTTCTTAATCTTTATATTAAAAGAAAAATTATAAGAGACGATGTTTATATCATTTCATGTCATTACGAAACAATGTGGATTATACTGGAATCATCGACAATACGCAACTTTGATTATAGAACCGGGTGGTATGATAGGTTTTAAATAACACTGCATGTATATATTATATGCAAGAAGTCTAAAAAAATCAATTACCCCACATTTCAACATAACTATTACTTTTTAAGTTATTTGTCAATACCAATACCACATTAATTAAAGCAATGCAAATGTTTATCCATTCCTATGACTTTTATTAATTTGAAAGTTGATTGGATACTTTATTATTTTTATCATTTCCATTGTGCATTGAATAAGTGTCAAATTGATAAAATGTTTAAAAATGTGCATTGAAATCCGAAAACGATATTTATTTTAAACTTTTTATTAGGTTGTAATGTGACAGTTATTTCGAGATGGAGGGAGTAGTTAATTAGAGCTTTTGCCCTCTAAATTCATACTACTTGCGGTGTCGAAAAATTATCGTTTTAGAATTTTCATCAAGACTAATAAACATTTGTTACGCTATTAAAATTACTGATTTATCTATTTTACTATATCATAAAACTCTCTCTCTTCTTAATTATTACCTTATAATTCATTTTATACTTAATATCTTTCCTAATTAATAAAAAGGTAAACAAAAAAAGTATTAAATATTACATTTATATGTGAGAATGATAAATAAAAAAATGAAATCTTAACTAAAATGGAGAAGTACTGTTTGTTAATAAAATTTGATGATATAATTATTATAAATGAGGAAAGAAAACCAATCATTTTTTGTTTTGTATATCGATGACGTGGGCGTCCACTATTTTTGTTCATTTTTAGCTCTATTCGTATTAAATTTTATGTCATTTTTCATTGCAATAGCTTTGCATGTGAATAACCTCATTTGCTCTGGTCTCCTCTCAGTTCCCTCTTAACCATTTATTTTTTTTTCTTTGTCAATTTATCAAAGTTATAAAAAGTTATTAAATATAGATTTTATTTTGTGTTACTATTCTCCCTGCATTTCATATAATAATAAGAATTCAATTACAAATTGAGAAGAAATATATTCCAGCCACGTCACTTTCAACAATATTTGACGTATATTTTAAACTTCAAACATTTTCCTCATTAAATAAAAGAGACAAATTTCATCATTATTTAAATTTTTTCCAACTATTTCAAAACGAGTTAAATAGAATTTTTTTCGAAAGCGTATCAGTAGAATTACGAAAAAACTTTTCTTATTTGAACCTTTCATATTGAGCCCACAGCGGTTTTAATCATAAACGTAACACTCATGTGAGATAATTTTTTACAAAATTTGTAACCCCTTATTCATGTGAGATACATTTTGGAGTGAGTTAAAATTGTGATTACACGTATGATTTAATAACTTGTAAGTCTTTTGTGTAAATTAAAATTTAACATTTTCTACCTCATGTTTTTCCAATTTTAGAATTTTTAAATAATTGTTAATATTTTGTTTAATTGTGGTGAATCGGCCAATGGAGTTATATTTCAAGATGAGTGAAACATCAATTTTGACTCGCGACGATATTAGATGGAATGAATTTTTAAGCGTGAGTGTTTGACAAGTACTATAAGTTGGAAATATCACATATCGGTTTCTAGGGAGATAAAAGTGAATGGATATATAAGTGGAAAAACCATAAATCCACCACCTCAAGGTTTGGATTGAATGTAGCTTTATAGCCTGTAAAGTAAATTGTTCACTTGAATTCTTATTATTCTCGGAGTTAGAATTTCTGAATTGTGACATTGCCCACGGAAGAAAAGGTGAAATCTGCATCCACATCTTAGAAGATACATGACATTCTCCGCTAATAGCTCAATGGCATGCGACATTGTTAATTTTTGTAAACTAACTTGCTTGAGGATATATCTTATTGCCACTTATCTATGGTTTATTTGAGGCAAAATTTATCTTCAATCGCCTCAATTTAGCATGTTTTTGTTTGAACTTTCACTTATTCTTGTTAATCATGTAAATTTGATAAAAATGCACCAAATTTCCTTCTGGGTTAAACGTTTCAGCTTCTGGTTAATTGGTTTTGACTTTCAAATATTTCGCTGTTTACTCCTTAACTAGAAGTAGGCGCATGACGTATAGGCCGGAGCAAATTGTTGCGTCTTTGCCAAGTTGAGAGCTAGGGATAGCTGAAACAAGTCAAAGTTGAGAGAACAGTTGGCAAAATGTATGTAGTGTTAGTATTTAATTTAGTGCAGTTGGATCATTAGATCAATGTGATAATAATATTTCATCCAACAAGTCGAGAGAGTGCGGAGTGCACGCTTGTTTGGGTTTTATCGCGATATTAAAATTTCGAGGGTTGGGGGGCAGCACACCTGGTAGGAGTCTAGGGCAGCGACCCTGGCTGGAATCGAGGTACCGGATTAGCTTAAAATTTTTTTCGAAATAAAAGTATTATTGTCAAAATTCGTTTTTGGATGAATTTTGACCCCGAAAAGTCATGTTCAATGGACCAAAATAATTGCCATTTTTAATTCATAATCAGAAAAATCATGTTTTCGGATTTTTATTATTGTATAAAAACTGGGCATTGGACATTGGCAAGAGATATGATTCATTATTTTTCACGAGAAATTTTTCATTCTCACTTCTTGATGTTCTCTAATTTTATCCGATTGAATTATTTGGTAGAACCGTCAAATAAATTTCAATCTGAAAGTGTTCGTTACGACTTCAAATTTATCCAAAAAATTCCCCAACATGAAGTTGTAGGTGGTTGAAAATATATTTTACCTTTATTTGAAGTAGCATCGCACTACTGTTATCTGTTTTACTTATGGTAGTTTTTCATGTGAGTATAGGTGAGCTAAATAATGGTGATCTATTTAGGTCATCCTATTACTTTTTTTTTTAAATAAGGACTCATTCTTATCAATTTTTTTGATTGTGAGGTTTACACTTACAACCCACATTTCTTTGATAATTTTATCATTTTTTTAGAAATAAAGTGACAATTTTATCAATTTTGTTGATCATGAGATTTATATCCACGATCCAAACTTCTTAAATTTTTCAAGAGTTATAATTGTTCTCGATAGTGGTAATAATTGAACATGGTTCTATGTAGGTTTGAGAACAAAATATAATTTAAAACGATAATTATTTAGGAGCAAATCCAACCCTTCTATAGTTTAAAGAATTATTAAAATAGAGAAGTTGCATGGGGAATTTGGTAACCCAATCATTTTTTATGGTATGCTCAAACAAAGTTCCCAAAATATAAGAAACTCTATTTTTGAGGAACTAATATAATAATATATATTCTGTATTTTTCTATTATTTTGGTAGATAATTTCTGAGTATTTTTATTGTTATTGTTTATAACATTTCTTAATTTATTTAAATTTTTGTATTTATGAATTGGTATAACCTTTTTTGTTGCATATAGTTTTTATAGTCCTTATTAAAACCCTACAACAATTTAAAAACCTTAAATTATACCAAAAAAATAAAAAAACAAAAGAAAAGATAAATAAAATAGTTAACAAACACTACAAAGTAAAACAATACATGAAAACTTTCAAATAAACTTGCTAACATATATAAATAAACAAACATAAATATAAACAATATAGATGTTCAATCAATAATTTAAATAACAAAGGTTAGAAATGCTAATAATTGTTACGATCTAAATGATATAAGAAAATTAATAAAATATTATTATTTTAAGAAAATATAATTTGAGAAATGAAAATATGGAATCTGAATAAAAAAATCACGATAGTGCAGAATTGAGTTTAATGAATAAAAAGGGTATTATTGAACATCGTCCATTTTTACTTCGCGTCGCCTCCCAAAACAGGAAAATACCCCTACATTCAAATTTTTTTTACCAATGGCCAGAACTTAAATTCCAGCCACCGCATGTCTGGTTGGTTGGAATTTCTGGCCACATAAGTGGCCCGGCCGAAATTTTCAGCCAAGTCATGGACTGGTCGAAAATAAATTTCGACAATACCATGGCTTGGCCGGAAAAAAATTTCGGCCAAGCCATGGCCTAGCCGAAATTTTATTTCTGCTAATCCATGACCTGGCTGAATTTTTTTCCAGCCTGGCAAAATTTATGAATTTTTTATTTTTTAACTGCAAAGATAAAATTTGGCTAAATTTCATTAACATAACAAAATATAAAGTTCATATTAATAATTAAATAGCTACAAATTTAATTACATAATTGTTATCGCTGTTGCAGCCTGAGTATACAAATCTTCTCACCAAGTATTTTTAATTACACAATATTTTTAATTACTCAATTATTTACAATCTAACAAAGTATTTTTACTACTAATCATAATTTATCAAATATTGAAACTTTATAAGTTTTAAAAATTTATAACAATACTTCAAAAAATTCTAATTTAAAAATTCTTAACACAATATTTTTAATTATTTACTTCCTAAAAAATCATTTTTTCTGCCAACCAATTTTTTTCATATTTAAAAAGTAATGTGTTATAAAATTTTTAAAATAAGTAAAAATATTTTTAAAAAATTTAACCAAATTCGGTCAGTTTCGTGTTTGGCTGAAATACGATTCTGGCCAAACCCATGACTGGCTGGAATAATTTCCTGTCAGACGTTGGTTTGGCCGGAATCGGATTCCGGCCAACCATATGACTAGCCGGAATTTTTTTCCGGACAACCAATTTCGGCCAAACTAATGGTTGGCCGGCATTTTTTCCCAGCCAGCCATCATCGCCGGAAAAGAGCAAAAATGTTCATTTCTGGCAAAAACCACCTCGAATGGGTTCATTTTTGCCGGAAACGAACAGGGCGAACTAGTTCATTTTCCGGCCATATCGGTTCGTTTTCGGCAGTGTTTTAAAAAGCGTTAGGCGGGTGGTCGAAGATGAATCGGGGTTTGGGTGAGGATTAATCGGGCCTAGGCGGACTTAGGCGCTAGGCGTAACCAAACAGCGACCCTCAAAATAGCGCCTAGGCGAGGCTTAGACGAACCTAGGTGGGATTTTTTAAAATAGTGGTTTTGGGTTTCGTTTCCAACCGAAACGAATCGATCTGTTCATTTCTGGTGCCAGAAACGAACTACTATCTTTCTGATCAGTATTTTAGGCTGGAAAAGCAGTTCTGCCAGTGACAAACACCGGCAGTACTAATTGTCTTGGCAGGAAAAAATTTTCCAACCACTATCAATCGGGAAAAAACAAAGAATTACTCATCCCATCACTTTTCCTTTCCATCGCCGTTCGTCCATGTTGTCGGAAAAAAATATTTTAGTGTAAAAAAGTTTTAGTTGGGTAGAATGAAGAAAAAAAAAAGGAAAGAACGTGTATCTATTAAGTTTTAGCCCAAACACATGTCTTAAACCATACGGAAAAGGACTCTCTTAGCTGGAAAAAAAAACCGCACAAACAAGTTCAAAGCATCATGTGTACTAGTTTCCAAATGAATGGTTGGCATTTATTAGAATTTACCGTGAATTAAGGAATTTATATTTTATATTACTCTTTTTCTTTATTTTTTTTCAAATATGACATTGTAATCCTATTCAACTTATTAGAACAATTGAGTTGAATTGAAGTTGATTGAAGCAAATTAAAGTGAATTGGACTTAATTCAATTTATAATTCTAAATGATTGGACTAAATTGTAATGGAAGAGAATAAAACCTTATTGAATAACAATATATTTGTGTTTTGGTCACATTTTGCTGAATTTATCCTTTACTACTAAAATAATGACATAAAATTGTTAACATAATATTTTGCTGATAATTCATGTATTTTGTTTTTTCCAAATTGTATTGATTTGGTTAAAGAGTATAATTCATAATATACGTAATAATTCTCCATGATTGCAAATTTGTCTTCTATTATTTCAGTCATTTTCCCTGGCAAAATCTTATTAGATTTTGTTTGTAAATATTTTCTGCTACTTGTATAGAGCACGTGGACCGTCCTTTTCATTCTAATACTTAGTTTAAAACATAATATATCAGCCATTTTTATTCTATTATGCAATTCTATTTTTCTCTCTTTACATGTGATTAATATTGAAAAGTACCTTATTATTAATGTTCAAATTGTAATTTTCCGTCATCATATTAAAATTTCCTTTTTTTCTTCATTGTGAGGGGAGAAGTCATTTTGCAATCAGAAAATCAACTATTCCTAGTTATCATCCTATGTTTTTTTAATAGTATAATTGTTTTTAATAACTATTTTTTACAGAAATGGACCATGATTGCTTGAATAATTTTCAGAGTCTATAATAATATTAAAATCAAATAATTGTGGAACATGACATGATCTTATTTAAATTGATTATATTCTTTGCTCCAATAATTACACAATATTATTCATTACCCATCGAGACTGGGAGCTAATATGCTTTAAAAAGTATAATTTCTTTATCTCCAATCATTAAGCACATTATAGGTATGTAATTTTACTAAAAAGACCAAAATGATTGTTATAGACAAAAAAATTCTTAATTTAGTTGTTTTTTGTTTCTAATAAGAGTTTAAAAATTATTAGTAAATAAGGAAAAATAGTTGAAAAAGAAAAGGAATGTAAAAAGAGACAAGTGTCAAATGAAAAGATGGGTGAGTCAAACTAAATGTTGAGATTTTCCTCCTCGTCCAATCAAAATCTTTTAAAAAGACATATCGGAATGAAAAAATTTTGTGGGCTTTTTTTGAAAATAATTGTTATCATTATAAGTCAATGTACAGCCCAATATAAGTCAATGTACAGCCCAATATAAGTCAATGTACTTGTTTCCTCCAAAAGCAAGCCCATTCTCTTGAACGAGGGCCAAAGTAAGAAACTCGTGTTTTTATAAAAATTGCAAAATATTTGTTGCACCTTATAAATGACAGTAGTAAATAAAAACCAATCATCTTTTTGAAAAATAGCAATATTACGCGTACATCAGCACATTTATTGTGTTAAACAATAATCTTGGTATTGACAAACCGAAAGGAGTTGTATTATATCGTCACTAGAACATTTCTAGTAGCTTATTATCTTGATATATAGGAAAGAATAGGCTATCAATTTGAAAATGTATCTTTAGTAGCTTGTCTAGCCCATTTTTCCTATATGATGTGGCACCTATATATCATTATTTATTGTAGACAATGTCTGTTTGATTGTTTAGATGTAGACAACCAAATAGACATTGTCTACAATAAATAATATTTAAAATGAAATAAATAATCTAATCTATCCATTTTAAAAGTAGACAATATCTATTTTTAAGACTATTGACACATCATTAATAGGAATTTCTATTCGAGGAGTCTATTTTACTTGGCCTTGCTAGTTTCGTGGTGCTATTTTGAGTTGGTTATTGTGCTTTTGCCAAATGGCTAGGATATAATATGCTTTCCTTTACAATTTAGTCATGCTACATAGATAGACATTGTAGGGTGGTTCGGGTTTAACAGATCAAACCAAACTAAAATAATTATTATATAAGCAAAATAAAAGTGTATGAACCCCTCATCGATGAAATCTTTTATGTTATGTGATAGTCTTCGCCAATTGGCCTGGTCCGCAATGTAGAAAGTTGAAAATAACGTTTTACGGCTAATTGGTTTTGCACATAAATGAGACATGAATAAGATGAAAAAAGAAATTTTAGGTTTTTTCTTGTTGGTGTTTTAAATTCTAAACCATTACAAAATTATTCCATGGTAAAGGCATCTCTCTTTTAAATGTTAGATTAAAGATTATGCAATGGCATACCTCTAAAAAGATTTTGAAAACCCTTTTGTATAGACATGTTCAACTGACATGCGGCTTATCCGATCCGCTCAGACTCGTCCTTCACGAATTGGGCTTGAACAACAATTTCCGATAGATGGGCTTTTTATATAAATACCCCATATCAGATATCAGTTTCATGCTTGCACCCATGCATTTAATAAAATACCCTAATTAGATAAACTAATTAACAAAATATCCCTTTTTCAAATTTATATATCCTCCTCTAATTAACTACCGTATCTCCACTAATTAATTAACCCATGATTTGCGACACATTCCATATAGAACACCACGAGCTGCAAAATAGGAACAATTTTAAATGATTCCAACCTTCTTCAACCCCTTTTCTCCATCATCATTTAACTAAGAACAAGGAATCTTGAACTCGATTCCACTAATCTACAACAAGAAATCTGCAAACGACGGACAAGCTGCAAATAGGAAAACTTGTAATCGGTTCCACCATTCTTGAACTCGATTCTCCATCAAAATCATCACCCTAAACCCAAAATCAGAAAAAAGGAACTGCAACAGCAACATAAAAGACAGCGGGAGATTAGAAACCAATTGGAGATTTCTTTTATAAAGTAAGTTTTCTATTTGAGATTATTTCGAAATTGTATGGTGTATATGGGTTTGAAACTCATTCACTAGATTCCCATTGTCAGATTATACTATTTAGGGTTTTTAGGTACTAAATCTCATCGAATGACATTTTTTTGGAAAGTGCATGGTTTATATGGTTGGGATTCCCATTGATTGTGGTAAAAATCAAGATTCGGACCATGATTTTGATTCTAAATATTGTTTTTTAGAAAATGTATGGTTTAATGGTTGGGGTTCGATTAAGATGTTTAATCAGAATTTGAAACTAGGGTTTTTGAAAATGTGTATGGGTTTGGCTACTGTTGTATGGTTGTGTTTGTATAATGTGTATAGTTCATTTTGATAATGTGTATAAGTTGGGCTATGTTGTATGGTTGTAATTGTATATGTATATGTATTTGTATAGTTTTATAGTTATTAATTATATGAATTTATCGTCAATTTGTATAGATTGTATTGCATGTGTTTGAAACTTACATTTTTCATCATTTATAACAGATTTGAACAAGAAGAAGATGAGGACCAGACATTCTGCAAGAAACACCACCCGGACACTACATTCAATGTAAATTGTGTATGGCTGTATAGGTTTGACTACTATTGTATGGTTATACACGTATAATGTGTATAGTTCATTTAGATGTGTATAGGTTTGGCTTTCGTTGTATGATTGTAATTGCATAATGAGTATAGTTTATTTTTATGTGTATGGATTTGGCTACTATTGTATGGTTGTAATTGTATAATGTGTATAGTTCATTTTGTAATGTGTGTAAGTTTGGCTACTGTTGTATGGTTGTGATTGTATAATGTATATAGTTCATTTAGAAATAATTTAACATAAAAAAAGAAGAATCAGAGAACCATGATTAACAAGAAAGAAAGTACTGATTAACATGAATTCAATTGAGGAAGAACAATCTTTGCTAATAAGGGAGAATCTTACAAAATAAACAAACTGCCATAATAAACGTTAATAAAAAGGAAGAAACGGCTGTAATTAAAAAACTGTCATAATAAACGTTAATTAAAAACTGTCATATAAGGGAGAATCTTACAAAATAAAAAACTGACATAATAAACGTTAATAAAAAGGAAGAAATGGTTGTAATTAAAAATCTGTCATAATAAACGTTAATTAAAAAAATTGTCATATTAAGGAGAATCTTACAAAATAAAAAACTGTTATAATAAACGTTAATAAAAAGGAAGAAACGGTTGTAATTAAAAAAATATCATAATAAACGTTAATTAAAAAACTGTCAGAATAAACGTTAATTAAAAACCTTACGATCTTTGTTGATAAGAGAGAATCTTACAAAATAAAAACTACCTTAATAAATATTAATTAAAAAGGAAGAAACGATTGTAATTAAAACACTTTAAAAGAGCATTAACAATTTAATAAAGGGGTATTTTATTAAAAGAAATATTAAAAAAGGGTAATTAAATAAAAATGTTTTAAAATGAGTATTTCATTAAAGTGAAATTTCATATGGGATAAAAATCACAATTTCTCCAGTGCTTAAGCCCGTCCCTTCAATCTTTAGGGGTTTTTAGGTAAATGCCTATGATACAATATATAAATTTCACCCAAACTTTTATCAAATTACAAAAATTTCTTTCTCAAGTTTCAATTGTACATCATTATGTAAAAACTGTTTCAAATTTTCTTTTTTACGTTCTAGATATATAACAGATATGTTAAAACAGTTTAGGTGAATATAATAGATGTGTTAAATCAGTTATGTAACAGGTATATAACATGTATATAATAGATTTATATAGCAGACATATAACAGAAATACAACACATTTACATATAATAGATATAATAGATATAATATATATATATATACACACAGAACGTAAAAATGTAAAATCAGAACATAAAAAAATAAAAAAATAAAATAAATTCTTAAGAATATATTTTTATAAATAATAATTCAAAAAAAGAACAAAATTGACAATTTCCCCAATCTTTATTCAAGGCATATTTGGGCCTTCAAATTAAGGGCTTATTGCACAAGTATTATGAAAGAAAGTCCAAAGATAGTTAATTGAAGCGTTTATATTGGAAAACAATTCATTATAACAAATCAAGAATCTCTTAACCTGGTTAAAACTTCAAACCCTTTTGAGGGAATTGAAACATCTGGATTTGGGACTGAATTCTGCAATTTCTCCCCT
>CATIWQ010044027.1:0-24246 GCA_949673415.1 Euphorbia schlechtendalii
AAGAGTCCACAATGGTGGATCACGTTTTTTGAGCTATGATAGAATTAGGATTTGGTTTTCTTTTCTTGGAGTTTTCTATGAGAGTTCTTCATCCATTCGGCTAGCAACGGTCCCGGTTCAAGAGGAGTTCGTGCACGTGAGATTTGAGAGCTTCCAATTGCGAGCTTCAGGACATCCGTCTCTTAAGGAGATTTTTCAAGTAAGTTCTTATTATGTAAATAAATTGGTTTGAAACCCTATCAATGGTTCTTGAGAAGATCCTATTCGAATTCGAGAAAATTTTAACCGGTAATTCCGCCGACGCGGTTATGTTTTCGATGACAATTCCCTTCAAGCTTATCAACAAACAAGCATCAATCTTATGTTATCCGTTGAGATTTACAAATGAATGACCCAAAGTATAACAAAGATTGAGTAATATGTTTAACATCTAAGTTCAAGGATACTAGCTTGCACAAGTATTGCGCTGAGATAAAACATTGACAATGATTTTATTTTGTAAGTCATATCAAGCTGGTCTCCAATGTACTTTCACTATAGCACATCCATGTGTTTTACTCCAGGTACATACTTTCAGCTAAATTAGATCTTTTTCTTAATCTTATCAATAAGTAATTCAACAAAAATGCTGATATAACCGCTTCATGGTATTCTAATCATAATAATTTTTTATAATATTTACTTAGATATATTCATAATTGCACACATAACCATGTCTCAATGCCTCATAGTCCTACTATGAGTCTATGATAATTCTGTGCTATGAAATATGTAATGGACTTTCTTAAATATAATAATAACAGGTATGACACATTTAAGCTAGAGAATTTGTCAAAAATGTAGAGTTTAGGAATTTTATTTATATTTTCTAAACTCCTATTTCATGTTTATATGTTGTGTTCTTTTTAAAGTTTGTAATTACATATAAACCAGTTCGTCGGGCGGGCTGGACCGGGTTCGGGCCGGGCTTGGCAGACATTTACTAAAAAAACGTTAATCCAAGCCCGGTCCAAGCCCATACTTTAGAACTTCAGGTCCAGACCGGGCTCAGGCTGGGCTTACAAGATTATTCCCAAACCCGAATATTTTTTTTATAAATTTTTTTATTAAACTAAATAGAATAAATATAAAATAACCAAACTATGTTTAAATTTTAAACATAATTGAATTATATACTTAAAATCTTTAACATTTAGTAACATTTATTCAAATCAAATGTACAAATTTAATAGGATAAAATATAAAATTTTGAAATAGTTATATATTTAATGTATAAATATATAATAAATAAATAAAATTATTCGTCGGGTCAGGTTTGGATATTTATATAAAAACCAAGCCCGATTCATAAAATTCAGGGCTTTTAGCGGGCTTTGGTTCGGGTCGGGTTTTTTCTAAAAAATGAGTGTTCAAGCCCGGTCTATTGAAGCGCGCTGCCCAGTCCGCGAATAGGTCTAATTACATACATACGTTCTCTCTTTTCCCCTCTTTCACAGATGATGTCATCATGCATCATGCTTTTTTTCTATTTTACAAATTTTTCTCAAATCGTTTATTTTTTTGACATGCCCCTTTAGAGTTATTGTTCATCTCATTTTTATCTTTGAAACATCATTCATTGTGATGTATTTTTTCAAAAATAAATTTCAATTGTTCGGTTCTGGTAAATAACTGGTAGACATCTGGTAAAATGCTAGTAAATACTTCATTCATTTCAAAATAACTGTTACTTTTAAGTTGTTTGTCATTACCAATATCACATTAATTAAAGCAATAAAAATACTTATTTACCCCTATAACTTTTGTTAATTTGAAAGTTGATTGATTACTTTATTCATTTTGTCATTTCTAATGTGCATTAAATAAGGGTAAAATAGATAAAAATTTTAAAAAGGTGCATTGGAATCTTAAAGCGACAGTTATTTTGAAATGGAGGGGTATATGAAATATAGTAGAAATCTGTTACAAATATAAATTTGGTAGATTGAACAAAATTCTAATGAAATATAAGATTTCTAATTGGTAAATACCAGATGTTTACCAATTATCTACCAGATTTCTAGTTGGTCTAGGAATTTGTCAAATAATGTGTTGAAGGTATCTAGTAGATAACTGGTAAACATATGGTAAAATGGTAGTAAATATATAAAATATAGTAGAAATCTTACAAACATAAATTTGGTGGATTGAACAAACTTATAATGAAATATAAGATTTCTAGTTGGTAAATACCAGATGTCTACCAGATTTTGAACAACTAAAAAAAGATTTCAAAAAAGTATATCACAATAAATGTTATTTCAAAGATAAAAATGAGACAAATAAAAAACTTTAAAGCGACATGCAAAAAAATAAACGTTTTAAGAGATTATGACAAAATTTATTTATCTACTTACATTAATTATTATCAATTATAATTAAACAAAATTTGAATATAATAGTAAATAATAATTAATCATAAATATTATTATTATTATTATTATTATTAATTAGGGTAACTCCAATGGCACCTTATTTTGAAGAATTCCTCAAAATGGGAAATGAATATGCGGAATTGTCAAGTCCAACTATTCTTATATGGCATATCCTCAAATGGGAGTTCTCCATATATGGGGATTGATCAATTCCCCATTATGGGGGATTGAATAAAATATTATTATTTTTTGAAGAATTGAGTAAAATAATATTATTTTTGCTTTTTTATTGTTTTTAATTTTTATTTTGTTATTCTTTTTATTAGTTCAGTAATAAAATATTATTATTTTAAAGTGAATTTGATTTGGAGAATGGAAAATAAGGAAGATAGTTAGAAAAAAATACTGTAAATTCCCCAACATGGAGTTTGGAGAATGGAAAATGGAGAAAATTGTTGGACTTGTTATTTGTATAAATTATAACAATTATGTATAGTGTAATAATTAATTTAATATCATAATAATTGTTATTTTACTTTTGTTAATGTTGTTTTTAATATTTTATTTATATTAATATTATTATTTTAATTTTCATTAATACTATTAAGCAGATTAATTATTATTAAAATTACAATTAATTATTTTTAATATTTATAATAATAATAAATTATAATAATGTTTAAAGAAAAGTACACTAAACTGAATTTCATTTAAACAGCATCAATTAGAACAAAATTAAATTTAACTTATTTATCATTAATTGTTAATATGTTAAATTGAATCAATAATAAAATTGTTATGTTATAAGAACTAACGTTTTACTAAAAATTCCCAAAAGGTCAATAAATTTTTGGGTACACTTAAAAATGGTACCCTGTGGTTTAAGTCATTTTCAAAAAGATACCTGTGGTAATATAGATCTCAAAAGGGGTATGAGTATCGAACCGTTGGCAAAATAAGGAATTTTTTTAACACCATCAATTTTGCTTGACGTAGCATGGTGTAAATTAGGAAATTCAAAATTTTTCTACTATTCATTATCTTCTTCATCTTCGTTGACCTTAACTCAACTCAGAAAAACTCGCCCAGTCAAAGAGAAAAGAATATCAAATTAACAGAAGGAACCAAATCGACATTGCTTTCCATCTTCGATTTGCCAAGCTCCTCTCAGGAATAGATTGGTGGATTTGGTGCTATCAAGTTAGAGATTTTGACTTTTGTTGGGATTTGCTGCAATTGCTCATTTGGTGAGTTTGCCCTTACAATAATGTACTTTAAAAACATAGTTACCATTTTACCAACACCGATTCATACCCAATGAAACCAAAGACCCATCAATTGCTAACCTAGATGAAATTGAAGGCAGAGATTTGGGGGTTTCATATTTGGAAGAATTGGAGAAAATTTTGGTATTTTTAATTCCATTGCACAATTTGCTAACATGAGCCATGTAATTATAAGTTAAGGAAAACCTCATCAATATCTATATCTCTCTGATTCTTTTTGGTCTCAATGGAGAAGGACTCCAATGATGCGTGGAAGATTTTACTGCATTTTTACTCATTCAGTTTCAATTTGTAAGTAGCTGATATAGTTGTTAAACGGTGCGTATGATTAGTTTTACTTGTAATTGCTAGCCTTTTCCTATTGGTTGATTAACTAGTCGACCTGGCAAGGGGAGGGTTTGTAATGGGTTTAAAGAGCAGTACTTGCTTTGTGTAAGTCATGCTAATTTTTGCTTGATTCAATACAGACGTTCTCTCCTCTCTTCTTCAAAATTCTGTTTCTCTTCTCCCTTTTTCTCTAAATTCTTTCTGTGGAATTTCTACTCGTATCATTTGGTATCAGAGCACTTTTCTGGCACCTGGAAACCATGACTAAGGCTACACTTAAGGCTCAAGAGATCAGAGATATGGAAGAAGCTCTGCTTGGAAGATTAAACGTAATGATGGAGGAAAAGTTTGATCTCAAGCTTAACGGTGTGGTTGAGCGCTTGAAGGTGTATTTTGAAAATAAGGAAAAGTACAAGGAAGTTGAGGATAGTTTGACCAGTAAACCGCAAGGCATCTTAGAGCTCAACAAGGATCCGAATCAGACTTATCAGCTAGCAGCTCGATCTGTGAAGGTAGATTTCCCTGCCTTTGATGGAATTGATGTGAATGGCTGGCTCTTCAAATGTGAGCGATTTTTCCATCTAGATCAAACGCCTGTTAACACAAAGGTAAATCTAGCTTCCTTGCATTTTAATGTTAAAGCGCTGGAATGGCACCGGTACTACGCTAGGTCTAAGGTGAAAATAGGACTTCCTACTTGGGACTGTTATGTAGTGGACCTTGAGGTTCTGTTTGGAGAACGAATTTTTGAGGATCCAATGGCAGAATTGAAGCGATTGAATTAGGATGGAAGTTTACTTGATTATATAGAATCGTTTGATTCTTGTGCGCACAGGACTACACTTTCAAAGGAGAATATATTGAGTTGTTCCTTACTAGTTTGAAGGAGGAAATTGGTTATCCAGTCATGATGTAGGGACCAAAGACCTTGCCACAAGCTATGCACTTACACGAATGTAGGAGGCTTATTTGGTTTCATTGAGGACTGGTAGGGCATTCGGAATGAAAGGTAACTATGCCACACCAATATAGAGTTCTAGAAGTGGAGTAAGGCCAATTATAGCTCAACCGTTTAGATCCATGAGCGCAGGAGGCATGGCTACTAAACAACAGGCAGAAAAAGGAGTTTTAGGCGCTCATTTGGGAAGCAGAAATGGCTGAAAAGCGCTCCAAGAATCTCTGTTTTTAGTGCTATGAACGATTTACTCCAAACCACATCTGTAAGAAGAAATACATGCACATGATTTGGTTTCAAGAGTGTCAAGATGAGGAGAACACAAAGGAAGAAGGTGAGGAGATTCCACCAGTTCCTTTAATCTCATTACATGCCATGGGATATATTCAGGCCCCTGGACAACAAACTATGCGAGTTGTAGGCAAACATAAGGGGAGATATCTGCACATTTTAGTTGATTCTAGTGGCACCTTCAATGTGCTAGATCTGTCAGTTGCTAAGAGTTTGGGATGCATTTTCCAGGATATTATACCCTTACAGATTACTGTGATCAATGGTGAGGTTGTTAAATGTACTTCTATATGTATGGAGTTCATTTGGGAAATGCAAGGGGAGCAGTATTCAACAAACTTTCTAATAATGGCCTTAGGAGGTTGTGAGTTGGTACTTGGTGTGCATTAACTGTCAACTCTTGGCAGTGTGGAATTTTAACACCTTAACAATGTAGTTTGATTTAGAGGGGAAACACCACACCTTGCAAGGCCTTACTCACACTACCTTGAAGTTAGCCACTAAGTAGAGAATGTAAAAGTTACTGCAGCAAGGGCATCAGACATATTTAGCTCACATACAGAAGGCTGCTACAGAGGTTACTACAGTAGAGATGGCCAATACAGAAAATGTTCTAGCTGAGTTGGAAGCATTATTGCAGAATTTGCCTTGGTTTTCCATAAGCCAACTTCATTACCACCAACTAGAGCATAGGACCATAGGATTCCCTTAGTGGAAGGGGCCAATCCAGTTAACATAAGGCCATACAAGCATTCCGTGATGTAGAAGGATGTAGTGGAGGAGATGGTTAAGGAAATGCTTGATGCAGGATCCATTCAGCATAGTGTTAGTCCATATTCTTCTCCAGTGGTGCTTGTTAAAAAGAAAGACAATACATGGCGCATGTGCATTGATTACAGGGAACTTAACGGCAAAACCATCAAAGATAAGTTTCCTATTCCTGTGATTGAAGAATTGTTTGATGAACTACATTCTGCCATGGTTTTTTCTAAAATTGATCTCACTTTTACATATCATCAAGTTAGAATGCACCCTGTTGATGTGCATAAAACAACTTTTAGAACACATGAGGGTCATTATGAATTTGTTGTAATGCATTTTGTGTTAACCAATGCCCCTGCCACTTTCCAAAGCTTGATGAATGAAGTTTTTAGGCCCTTTCTTTGGAAGTTCGTTCTGGTTTTTTTTATGATATACTAGTGTACAGTGATAGCTTAGCCAGTCATGTGGAACATTTGGCTACTGTTTTTGTTAAACTGAAAGAGTATCAGTTGTATTCGAAGTGTAGTAAATGTGTGTTTAGTGCCACTAAGGTGGATTATTTGGGCCATGTTATCCAAGCAGGCGGGGTAGTCACTGATGCCAAAAAGATAGAAGCAGTTAAGGGGTGGCCAACCCCTTCTACTGTCAAATAGCTAAGGGGATTCCTTGGGTTAGCTGGTTATTACAGGAGGTTTATACGAAATTATGGGATTATAAACAAGCCTTTGATAGAATTATTGAGGAAGGATGGTTTTGCTTGGACTGAGAGAGTAGAGGTGGCTTTTGCTAAATTGAAGGAGGCCTTAGTAACAGCTCTTGTATTGGCTTTAACTTCACCAGAGAAGTTATTTGTTGTGGAGACAGATGCATGCGATGTGGGGATTGGTGCTGTACTAAAGCAGGAGGGTCATCCAATAGCCTATGTAAGCAAGGCTTTAGCTAATAAGCACATTGGTATGTCGGTGTATGAGAAGGAGTTGCTGGCCATTGTGCACGAGGTCAAAAAATGGCACCGCTACCTTTTTTGTAGGAAATTCTTGATTAAAATTGATCATAGGAGCCTCAAGTTCATGTTCGAACAAAGGATTACCACTTCTCAGTAGTAAAAGTACATGGCTCTTTTGTTTGGCTATGACTTTGAAATTACTTACAAACAGGGGAAGGACAATGTGGTGGCAGATGCATTATCTAGGCTGCCTGTTGCAGAATTAACTGCACTAACTGTGTCCACCATTGAACGCAGTCTGTTGCCTGATATTGAGAAAAGTTGGTTTGAAGATAGTGACCTCAAGGGTTTGAGACAGGAATTACAGATGGGAAAGTGGTTGGGTTGTATAGTTAGCATGGGAATGTGTTGCGTAGGAAGGGGAGGTTGGTTGTAGGTAGGAATCTGCAACTAAGGGAGAAGCTGATTCATTTGATGCATGATATCCTGGTTGGTGGGCACTCAGGGGTACAAGCTACTGTGAAATGTTTGCAGCTCACCTTTTATTGGAAGGGGCTGGAGAAAGATGTTAGAAATTACATCAAAGGGTGCTTGGTTTGTCAGACTTGCAAATATGATGCCACAAAACCTACTGGGTTATTGAGTCCACTGCTAATGCCTAAGAATTTATGGACAGACTTGAGCATGGATTTGTTGAGGGCTTACCAAAATCTACTGGCAAGGATGTGATCTTGGTGGTGGTGGATCGCTTAACCAAATACGCTCACTTTATGAGTTTGAATCACCCTTATAGAACTCAAACTGTGGTTATGCTTTTCTTGAAATATATCTCCAAACTTCATTGCATACCATCCACTATTGTAAGTGATCGGGATCCTATCTTTGTGGGGCACTTTTGGACTGAGCTCTTTAAATTGCAGGGGGTGGAGTTGATCAAGTCCTTTGCATACCATCCTTAGACTGATGGACAGACTGAAGCAGTCAATAGATGCTTAGAAACTTATTTGCGGTGTATGGTAAGTGGACACCTAAATAAGTGGGTGGATTGGTTACCTTTGGCTGAATGGTGGTTTAACACCAACTTTCATACTTCTATTAGCACCACACCTTTTGAAGCTTTGTATGGGATACCCCCACCATTGCACATTCCTTATGTTCTGGGGGATTCCAAGGTTAACTCTGTGAAGGAATTACTGTTGGACAGGGAGAAAGCATTACAAGTGTTGAGACAGCAATTGCTACGGGCTCAGCATCGCATGAAGCAGTAGATTGATGAGCACAGGAAAGACAAAATGTTTCAGATTGGAGACTGGGTTTTCATTAAGCTGCAGCCATATAGGCAGCATAGCGTGGTCAGGCGCAACACTCATAAGCTCTCACCTCTGTACTATGGCCATATCAAGTGGAGGATAAAATTGGGACGGTTGCTTATAGATTGCAGTTACCACCAAGCTCTGGTATACATCCTGTATTCCATGTTTCACAATTGAAGGCCAAAGTTCCAAATCAAAAGACCACAACTACACAGCTTCCAATGCCTCAGCTCACCATTCCAGTCCCATTTGCTGTGCTGGATCGGAAGATGGTGAAGAGGGGTAACAAGGCAGCAACGAAGCTTTTAATTCAGTGGAAAGACCAAGGGGTTGAAGAGGCTACATGGGAGTATGCATTCGATATCCAGCAGCGTTTCCCTGGGTTGAATATATTGGCTTGAGGACAAGCTTCTTGTTAAGGCTGGTGGAATGATGTGTGGAAGATTTTACTGCATTTTTACTCATTCAGTTTCAATTTGTAATTAGCCGATATAGCTATTAAACGGTGCGTTTGACTAGTTTTACTTGTAATTGCTGGCCTTTTCCTATTGGTTGATTAACTAGCTGACCTGGCAAGGGGAGGGTTTGTAATGGGTTTAAAGAGCAGTACTTGCTCTATGTAAGTCATGCTAATTTTTGCTTGATTCAATACAGACGTTCTCTCATCTCTTCTTCAAAATTCTGTTTCTCTTCTCCCTTTTTCTCTAAATTCTTTCTGTGGAATTTCTACTCGCATCAGAAGGACTCCGAATTAATCGGAATCGACGATGGCGTCCATCTCAACTGTTCTCCTCCGTCAATCTCAACATCGGTTTCATTCAACAATGTACTCGCATTGTCACTGACAACCCTTCATCACGCGTCCCCCTTTCACCTGCCGGAGACGCTTCCTGTTCTTTAATGCGGCAACTCAATTAGCTCCATTAACTCACCAACTTCCTCTCCTTTCACTGTCAGCAGCATGAATCCCTCACTGACGAGTATACATGTTTCAGTGTAACGAAGAAAATGAGGAAATGGATATGCATAATTAGGGATTTGAAAGGAATTTGGGGAAATAAATTGGGTATTACAGGTGCTAACAAGAAGATGAAGAATTTGATGATTTTTCATAAATGCCCATTACCACGTCAATAAAATTGATTGTTTTAAAAAAATTCCGTATTTTACTAATGATTCGATACATTAGATTTTTTTTATACCGTGGGCACCCTTTTGAAAATGACTTGTAATTTTACGAAGTTTAACCTAAATCTTTCGATCAAACAACTCTACGATCCTACGGATACTCATTCTTCCCCATAGCTTTTGCACCCGACTCCTCCCGCCTAACCCCTTTTCATCCTCCCTTCGATCTATCAACGCCTAAATTTCAAATTGTACCCTCTCCATTCGAGCAGAGAGAAGAAGAAGAAGTATACATTTACCCTAATTTCTTTTTGTTTCTCTCATATTGATTTTGATTTTGAATTTGAATTTGATTTACTCTACTCCGTGCCAGCTGATTTAACCTCACATTTTCTTTTGTTTTCAGTACGTGTAATGTATTCCTCTCTTTTTTATCTCCACGGATCAAATGTCATTTTTTACTTCCACTCGTTCGTTCAATTGTAGTTTTCAGTGTCCTAGCATCTGCGAGCGTTCTAGTGGTTAAGTTGTCATGGCTTTTAAGGTTTTGATTTGTCTATGTGAATGTTATTACTGTTGTGGTTCATTGTGGATCTATGTTAATGCAGGTTTTGTGAACTTGATGTTTAATGCTCCTTTTGCTTGTTTGACATTCTACAGATGCTAAAATGATTTCACGTTGCTTGTAGGTTTCATGTGAGCTCTGCCTTTACGTTTCTTTGCCCACTATTTTAATTTCTTCAGCTTCCATAAATTTGGTTATGCTTCTTGCTTGTTTCTCTTAGTTACATTTTGTCTGGGAAAATGCTTATTTACATGCCTTGAAAGTAGTATGGTAATGGAGAAGTGTTAAGTCCTGCAAAATTAGAGATCATTTGTTCTGTTTCTAGAAGAACGGAAGTACCTTTTAAGTTCAGAAAAATATGCACGGACAAAATTTTTTGAGCGTGGATGATATTTGATCCCCAGGTTCAGTTTTATAGTTGATTGGTCAGAAGAAATATGGCACCAGGAAAATACACTAGGATAGATGCTAGAAGGCCATTAACGAATTACTGCTCAGCAGTTACATCAGTTGTATTTGTAGCTCTATGTTTGGTAGGGTTATGGATGATGACGTCATCATTTGTAGTTCCTGGCCAAAATATTGATGTGCCTGCTCAGATGAATAAGAATGAGGCAAAACAGAAGAATGAAGTCAAGGAAGAGGATATGAATGAGGAAAACGAAAATGAAGTGAATAAAAACATAAGTAGCTCAAATACTGACACACCAGCTAAAGAGAAGAATTCAGAAGAGGGGTATTCTAAGACACTAAGTGGTAAATCTGGTGATGCAAGCATAGAAGGAGGTATAGTGAAGGCAAAGAATGATAGAGACAATAGTGTGGCTGGCCATGGAGTTTCTGGAGCGGACAATCCTGAATTGGACAGGACCAAGAATAAATCTGATACAAACGAGACAACAACCAAACAATCTGAAATTGATGAGAGAGATGAGAAGGTAGATACTAAAGATAGTGAGTCAGTGAAAAACCTTGGTGGGCAGACCAACAACCAAAGTTCAGGAGAGGTGTTTCCATCAGGGGCCCAGTCTGAGATTTTGAATGAAACGACAATTCAGAGCGGGTCATGGAGCACACAGGCAGCAGAGTCAAAGAACGAGAAAGAACAGCTTTCTAATGAACCAAATGCTTATAACTGGAAAGTGTGCAATGTCACTTCTGGCCCTGATTACATCCCATGTCTTGACAATTTACAGGCAATTAGAAATCTTAGATCTACTAAGCACTATGAACATCGAGAGAGGCACTGCCCTGAAGAACCTATTACTTGCCTTGTTCCGCTCCCTGAAGGTTACAAACATCCCATCAAGTGGCCAAAAAGCAGGGAAAAGGTATGAAATTCATGCAAGTACTGACAAATTATCCTATTTTTTTTTGCTTTTCAATAGGGTTGACATATATTTCTTTTATTGCAGATATGGCACTCTAATGTTCCCCATACCAAATTGGCAGAATATAAAGGACATCAAAATTGGGTGAAAGTGTCCGGTGATTACCTCACTTTCCCTGGTGGTGGAACTCAGTTTAAGCATGGTGCTCTGCATTACATCGACTTTATAAATGAGGTAACCTTTAGTTTCTGTGAAACTCTTAGTTGGTGAAGCATAAAGTTGTTTATAATGTGAGGCGATTATCCCTATTTGATGCTCATTTTTTTGGAGTTAGGCCCAAGTTTCTTAGCATGTTAACTTAGTTGGGTCACCTATTACCGAGTCACCTTTGTTGTTTCCTTTGTCTAGTTTTATAACTAGGACACATTAAATAATAATAAACATACACGTTGGTTTGGTAGGTAGTTGATGCTCCACTTTGAGATACCTTTTGGAGGAAATTCAGCCCAATTGTCTTACGGTTAACAATTAGTTTGCTTTCTTATTGCTGTTCTCTTTATAATTAACTTAATGTTAATGATCTGTTGCATGATCTTTAATTTGAAATTAGCTTAAACACCTTTGTCAAATGTCTTTGCATTTTTCTAAAGAAGGGCTAGCTAGGTTAACACATACGGTATTGTCAAATTTATGTCGTTTCCAATATTCACATGTCTAGCAACATATTTTGGTCAATTAGAACTACCTCCATGCACATTCTGTAGTACTCATATAATTCTATTGGCTATTTTGCATCAATGTAATCAAAATCATAGTAGTCGAAAGTGCACATGGTGCGTGCTTAGGCGTAGTACGTCGGTGGACCGAAAGGTGCTCAGCTTTGTAAAGAGCCGCTAAGTCGCTCAGGTGCAGCAGCTCTTTGCAATAGATATCATGTATTTTAATAATGATAATTTTATTTTAGTAAATATTTTTCTTTTATTATTAATATGACTTTTAATATTTATAAATATAAATTATATAGATGTTTTTATAAAATTTAAATAAATTAATATTTTATAAAAGTGTATATTATCAAATAAAATATTATTAAATTTAATCGAATTATATAACAAATGTATCATATTATCAAAATTATAATCAATCTTGGCAATTGATTGCCACTAAAAAATTTTATAACAATGTTATCTTACAATTCTTTGACAAGGTATACAAATTATTACGAAGCATCTTATAATAAAAATTTTCAAACCCTATATCAATCGTTTTCATTTGCGATTGTATCAAAATTTTATAACAATGTTATCTTACAATTCTTTGACAAGGTATACAAATTATTACGAAGCATCTTTTAATAAAAATTTTCAAACCCTATATCAATTGTTTTCATTTGCGATTGTATCATGCACGGAGATCCAAAAGTGAGGATTGTATTTTTGATGGTGAATATCCTCTTGGATATATATGTTAATTGTTTCTTCATCACAAGGTTTATATGTGAGCCTCAAAGAAAATAACACATGATACACATTGTATATTATTCAAGGTCCATGCAAATTGCAAAAGGAAAATGACTTTGATACCATCACTACATCAGAAAAACAATTAATAATTACTATATATAAATTTAATGCACTGATTTTGAACCCATATCCTTTACTTCTATATTTTGTGTTATGCCTTCAATATTAGCACGCTACTCATCAACACCAAAGACTGTAAGACCTGTTGTTTACATGCAGGATGTAAGCAAAAAAGCATGATTAAAGTATTAAAAAGTCAAGAGAAGAAAAAAAGGTAGAAACGAGAGAAGAAGTCTTAGTTAACCATGACATCTCGCAGAAAATTAATTATTAAAAACATTTGTTGTAATGAGCAATGTGTATATAGTCATAGTTTTGAAAACTTTGATCATGAATGAAAACTACTATGTCAACATTTGAATTGCTATTAAATATTGAGAATATTATGACTTTTGCCTATATTTACTTTAGGTGTTCTTTGTTTCCTCTCTCCATAGATAAAAAAATATTTTCTAAGACATTTTTAGGAACAATAATTTTATTGGGTTTATTTTGCAAATATTTGTATCTTTCATCTTTGATGGCATTCATCCACTGTTTGAAAATTCGTCATGTTTGATATTTCTCACGGAAAAGCTTCTTGACATTGTAGCTGTTGTACTTGTTACATTGAAGCAGGAGTAAGAATGAATGGATGTTAACTGGCGCAGAAAAGTATTTTAGTTAGTTATTCATTGGGCGTTCTAATATCCATTCTTGATGTTATAATATATCAATTATGCAGTCTGTGCCTGACATTGCTTGGGGTAAACGCTCCCGTGTGATATTGGATGTTGGATGCGGGGTTGCTAGCTTTGGTGGCTATCTATTTGAAAGGGACGTCTTGGCAATGTCATTTGCTCCTAAAGATGAACATGAAGCCCAGGTGCAGTTTGCTGTTGAAAGAGGAATCCCTGCAATATCTGCTGTTATGGGCACACAAAGACTTCCTTTTCCTGGGAGAGTGTTTGATGTTGTCCACTGTGCACGTTGTAGAGTTCCATGGCATATTGAAGGTGCAAGCCTTTCCCCCGCTTTTGATGAAGTAATGGTCAGATGAGGATATACTAATTAAGTTTTTGATAAGATGCCTATATTTTATTTCAAAACTTGAGCCCTAGCTGTTTAAATTCCGTACAATGTCTTTTCTGTTTTTTAATTTTCTTGTTGCACCTTTATAATTTAGAGAACCAAAAGACTAACCTAGCACGAAAACTTAACTCTAATAATTTTGCAATTGCAGGTGGTAAACTTCTGCTAGAGTTGAATCGTGTATTGAGACCTGGTGGTTTCTTTGTGTGGTCAGCCACTCCAGTTTATCAGAAGAAGAAGGAAGATGTTGGAATTTGGCAAGGTAGATAATTAAGACGGTACATAAATTGATTTGACTAATATATCTACAACATGTTGATTGATTCTTACAACTAGGTTTGTTTTGGGGCATTGTTTTCAGCTATGACCAAACTTATTGAAGATATGTGCTGGCAAGTTGTGTCTATTACCAAGGATAAAGTAAATCGTGTGGGTATAGCTACATACAGAAAGCCTACTTCAAATGACTGTTACGAGAAAAGATCACAACAAGAATCCCCTATTTGTGAAAAATCTGATGATCCTAATGCTGCCTGGTATTGATATATAAACCTCAGGCTTTTATTTTTGTGGTGATTGTTTCTTCATAGTTTGACAATTGCTCCAACATCTACATGATATTTCCTAGAACGCTCTCTTGCATACCTGTGAATGTGGGAAAATACAGTTGATCCTCTATAAGGAGTTTGCCAAAAGTTTCTTTTTGGTTGAATTCTTCTTGGTTCAAAAGACACTTATTTTGGTCCTAACAATATGGTAAAACATGGCTCAATGTTACCTAATATCTTCACTGTAGAAACAACTCTAGCTCAATTTTGCCCATTTCAAAGGAATTCAGTTGGAAATTCGTCAAGTCTTGCTAAAATTTTATCCTTTAATGATTTTTGTTGGTTTTATTTGGAAAGGGGTAAAACTGAGCCAATAAGGAACATTAGAACGTTTTATACCCCAGGTTAAACTTGATCGTACCCACTAAATTTAGGGGATAATATGTCTTTTATCTAAATAGAGTCACCTTCTCTGATATTTATATGCAAAGATCATCTTGCTTATCAATATTGAAAGTTGATCAAGTTAAGTAACCTTGTACAGGAACTGTCAGTCATTAGCTTTTTATAAAGCGAATATTCTAAACATCTACTGACACCATTTGGAATTCTGCATCCCATAACTCCTATTTTTGTTAATTCACTTAGGAATGTGCCTCTACAAGCATGCATGCACAAGGTACCAGTAGATTCTGTCGAACGTGGGTCCCAATGGCCAGAGCAATGGCCAGCCAGGTTGGAGAAGGTACCTTACTGGATGTTGAGTTCTAAGGTCGGAGTGTATGGTAAACCAGAACCAGAGGATTTTAATGCTGACTTTCAACACTGGAAGTGGGTGGTTTCCCAGACATATCTGAATGGATTAGGAATTAAATGGTCTTCTGTGCGGAATGTCATGGACATGAGATCCATATATGGAGGGTAAGAAACACTCCTATTCCAAGTAGAAAAACTGTTAATTTATGGCCTAATAGCCCCCTGAACTTGACCCCAAAAGCCAATTGCCCTCTCAACTTTTAAACACACCCTGTTACCACTTACCACCTCAACTTGCTAAAAGGCATCAAATTTCCCCATTTAATTTTAAAAGATGCACTAGTATGCCCCCCTAAATGGTACATGTCAACTTGTAGAAAGAGAAAAATGACATTTGAAAAGTCCAACCAACGAGAAGCTGACACCTGGCGTTCAGGGGGCAAATTAGTGCATATTTGCAAATTGAGGGGGTAATGGGGTGCGTTTCAAAGTTGAGGGACAGTTGGGTTTTTTGGGCCAAGTTCAGGGGACTAATGATGTATTAGGCCTTAATTTTATTTGAATGTTTCTATTCTCAAGCTAGACAAAAACCTCTGGAAAATTATTAATAATGGGCATATTCTGCAATTTATACAATATAGAATGGCCAACAAGTGTACTAAGTGCGAAAAGTTTTCTTTTACAACTGTGACGGTTTACTTAATATATTCTTTCACTTATTCTGGCTTTGGTGGTTTACATTTTTCAGTTTTGCTGCTGCTATGAAGGATATCAATATATGGGTAATGAATGTAGTCCCGATAGACTCCCCAGATACTCTTCCTATAATTTATGAACGAGGTTTATTCGGAATCTATCATGACTGGTGTGAATCGTTTAGCACCTATCCTAGATCTTACGATCTTCTTCATGCTGATCATCTGTTTTCAAAGGTTAAAAATAGGTGCGTTGTTCTAGTTCTTATGCTTCCGCTTGATGTTTAACCCTTGCACTCGGCACAGTTTGTCACTAAAGCCTCTGTAGTAGTCCAGTTTTGATGCGTATATTATATCTAAAAGTTGGCCCTTAGAAGTGCAGCATTTTATAGAGAATAATCTGACCAAAAAAATATGCATCTCACTGGCTTTCACACCTTTGTTACTTCCACCTACTGCGCCTCCCGATCTTGGGAAAGGACCCCATAACTCCTTTATATTTTAAAAAGAAACTTCTAGCTCCCCTAACTTTCAAAAAGTGTACCACTTCGTTCTCTGAATGCTACGTGTCAGCTTATGATTGGAGAGAGAGAATCAAGAAAAATTGCATATTTGAAAAGTCATACCAATGCATTTAGGGGCAAAATGGTGCACTTTTTGAAAATTGAGGGAGTTACGTTTTTTGGGACAAAGTGAGGGAGACAATGATGCATTTAGCTATTGTAATGAGCTGAATTCTCCACCAATAGCGAGGTCTTGCATGGTGAAATTTAAAGTGACATATTGTGGAAAGTATAGATTGGGCAGTCAAGTGTGTTTGATGGCAGTGCATGCCGATTTAACAGGTGCAACCTAATAGCGGTGATTGTGGAAGTAGATAGGATACTAAGACCAGAAGGAAAATTAATAGTAAGGGACAATGTGAAGACTATCAATGAGATGGAAAAGATATTAAGGTCAATGCAATGGCAAGTGCATATGACATACTCAAAGGATAACGAGGGATTACTTTATGTTGAAAAATCTACATGGCGACCCAAAGACTACGAAACACTTACATATGCCATTGCATAAACATATCGGCCGTTTCCATCAATGCTGTCCAATTTGTTGACCGAGCTGCGTTACTGGCTAATCCTCACTTGCTAGTCGCATTTTATTGTATCTATTTTGGTTAGAGTTTTCTGCTTTTTTTATTTTGATTGGAGTTGCTGTTTTGACGTAGTTCGAGAACCATATCTGTGAAATATAGTCAAATGGTATGGAATGATAAACCTTTTTATTATTTTCTTTCTGAGAGGATTATTCACAGCACATTGGAAAGGGGCAAGTTACTAGGCTTTTACAAACTTTTAAGGGTATTTTTTCATAAAATGAATAAATAATTTAGATAAATTATCATTGAAAGAATGTTTAACTAATTAGATTTAATTATAATTTTATATAACCTTATTAACAACAAACTTTTTTCTTAATTAATTTGAATTTTTTAATTTAAAACGATCATGTCTTTTAAGTCGTTAATTTTTGTAAAAAGATTATATAAAATATTTTGTTCGTTTCATTTTTATTTTTAAAACAAGATCCAACTCGATATACTTTTGATAAAAAAATATTGAAAGTTAAATTGGTATAATTCTTATTACATGAGTTTGCGTTTTTGTATAATTACCAGATTTTTTTATACTTGATTTTTTTCAGTTGATATAATGCGTATTATATGAGTTTGCGATTTAGTATGATATTCATTATACGAGATTTTTTATATAAATAAATACGGTATAATGAACATTATAGCAAACTGGTATAATATGAATTATACTAATTTTTATCGAAAGTATATAAAGTTGGATCTTGTTTTAAAGATAAAAATGAAACGAACAAAATGTTTCAAAGAATCGTTTAAAAAAAAATTAACGGTTTGAAAGATATGATCGTTTTAAGTTAAGAAATTTAACTTAATTAAGATAGAAGGTTGTTATTAGTAGAATTGTAATTCATGTTGTAACTTTAAATAAGAAATATAATAAGATAAAATTACTAATATATTCTATTTAGTATAAAATTACAATTAAATATATTCCTTACGATTCCCCAACTTCTAATTCTAAAAATATGTTAGACATGATGTATGCCCTAGAAGCAATTAGAGTGATATGTCTTAATTAGTTATAATGTACAAATGGTTTAGGATTATTATTAATAATAATTAAGGCATCTTTGTTGCTTATCAGTGTTTTCAATTTATTTATGTATTTCGCTGATATCATATATCTATAGTATTATATATATGCGTATTGATGAGACAAAGTCCATGACCACTTCATAGCATAAAAGTGTGAGGACATAGTGGGAGCTATGTGGTGTGAGAACTACACATACGTGTTACTATGAATAGTCTAAATATCCATAGTCATAGTTTCATTGAGACTGGAGTAAGCATACACATACTAGTCTGTCAGTATTGATGTCTAGTCTCAATGAAACTATGACTAGGGATATTTAGATTATTCATAATAGCACGTATGTCGATTTCTCACACCACATAGCTCCCACTATGTCTTCGCACTTTTACGTTATGAAGTAGTCATGGACTTTGTCTCATCAATGCGTATATACATATTTAATACTATACATATATGATACCATTGAGGTATATAAATAAACAGAAAAGCAACAAATATGCGTTATAACTAATATAAATATATCATCCTAATTGCCTCTAGGGTATACATCATGTCTAACAATCTCCCACTTGCACTAGAGTCAATTGCCCATGTGCCTCATGCCATATTCGTTAACATGTTGGTCATGTTTAACTTGAGTCAATGGCTTAGTTAGCCCATAGGCTAGATTCTGATCTGTCGGGATGTTGTCTAAATTTATATCTTTTCTAGCTACCATCTCTTCAACGAGATAGTACTTTCTGAGTATATGTTCGTTTCTATGACGAGACCGTGGTTCCTTTAACTGAGTAATAGCCCCATTGTTATAGCAATAGACCACTATTGGATTTACAATGCCGGACACCACACCGAGATCACCAATAAATCCCTTAAGCCAGATGGCTTGCTTAGCCACTTCTGAAGCAGTTAAATACTCAGATACTGTGGTTAAAACGACAATCGTATCTTATTTGAAACTTTTCCAAACAACTACCCCTCTATTTAACATAAACAGATAACCTGACTGGGACTTATAATCATCCATGTCAGACTGAAAACTCGCGTCTGTGTATCCTTTCAAAGTGAGATCACCTTCTCCATATACTAAAAACATATCCTTAGTCCTACGTAAGTCCTTATGGATAGTTTTAACGGCCATACAGTGCTTCTCACATGGGTCAGTAAGAATACTACTAGATATTACTCCACTTAAAATTATCGGTAGCATTAAACTAAAATTATACAACTTATACTAATTTATGTTGCATTGAAATGTAAACCGAAACTTACTTGGAATGTTGCTTTTGAATGTTACGCACCACTCATCCTTGCCAAATTGATAAATGTTGTGCTAATAACGCTCAAATTCAACATGGACTCAAATTTGAAACAAAAAGTTTTGTTCGAAGTTTGCACTAACATCAAACTTGTAATACCTAACACTCAAAATAACCTTGGACAAATTTTAGTATAGTATAGGTATGGATAATGTATAAATAATAATAAATCAAGAAAAATTTTCAAATTCTTCAATTTTTTTCATTTTATTTATTTTTTTGGATTTTTGGGATTTACAATTACCCCCACACTCTAAAGAACACAATGCCCTCATTGTGGAAGTCATTATTCAATTGAAAATCTAGTCTAAAACACACAACCGAAAAGAAAATAAAATTAAATAAAAGAAAAATAATTTGAACCTGTTTTATTCATCGAAACTTGAATCTGGAGGGCTCGGCGAGATTTCCAAATTCTGCATTCTGAAATATGTGTTCAACTTGCGATTCAATGAAATGTTGGATTTTGTCAGTTGACGAACATCTAACTGTATTGTTGCTATGTCTAAGAATGCTTGGTTGACATTTTTCACAAACTTTCCTCTCTAAGTATCATTTGTACTTCCCCAGGCTTGTCTTGAATTACTACTTTTGAATTAAACTTCTTCAACATCTTCTTCGTTGCATTAGTTTTCTCGAGAAGTAGATTCTTGTGTCGGTCTAAGCTTCCTTACCCTTACTCCATATGGTAGAAATGTAAACTTTCCTCCTTCTTCTTTAACTAATCCTACTCTCTTCATATACACTCCTCCCATAAAATTAAATTTCTCCCTTGGATTATACCGGTATAGTAATCGATTCTTTACCGAAAAATTATCCCACAAATTGCATTTGCACCTACAACTCTGGCCTTTTTATGTGTGGTAAGACTAGTGATGGATTCCATCATATACATAGGAAATTTTGGTCGAAACTGTGAAACTGCTCACTCCAATATTTCCAAGTCCTTCATTGACACCTTAGTTGTTTCATGTCGAAAGAAAAGACTTTGAGAAATAAACTTGTGAAGGTAGGGTAGGCTATTACTTCGAATGTTTTTATTGGATGAGGTTTTGACATTGTATCAATCCAATCCCGTTAACTCAGTCCAAACATCCGTTAAATCATAATCTTCATCTTTCTCAATCTCATCAAAATTTTCTCCCAAACCAAACCATTTGATTAAATCCATCATCGTGAATTTATATTCTTCTCCTCCATTCCTGAATTTCCTTTTCAAGACATTCTCATCTTCAGTAACAATAACCAAGAATTCGAGGACCATTCCTTGATAAAATGAAATTGCATATTCACAAACTTCTCCAATCCAAACAACGAAAAATAATCCACTTCCGCGTGAATCCCAGCATCAATAGCGAAAGTAGGATAACAGAAAAGCGTACCGTGAAAATCGATGTTCTTGATTCTCAAGTATCTTTCAACTTCTTCTTCACTATAGATTGGAAAGGGACAACCAAATTCATTTTATCGATTCACCATTTTGCTCTTCCTCTTTGATGATATTGGTTTCTTCGGTGCCATTATAATGGAATTCAAGAATTTTGAAACACAGATTTGAAAGATAGAATTTTTGTTTTTGCAAAGGATTGAGATTAGGAAAAAGAGTTTTTGTGAAAACAAACTAGGAAAAGTGGTTATTTATATAGAAAATAGGGTATTAATTTCTTTTCCAACCGATATATATAAAATATAACCGTTAAAATATAGCTGTTACAGCAGTAACTGCTGTGCATAGCGCACGGGTCGCGATCGCAAAGGTTAATCGCGATCATGACTCTCTCTTATACATAAACATAGAGTTTAGACCAAACTGATCATGGGCGTGATTCATGTCGCGGTTGCGATATGTCAAAATCCAAAATTTTTGTTCTTTTCTTTTATTTAAAAAACTACACTAATAAAAATATATACTACTATATTATACTATATATATATATATATATATATATATATTTTAGGAAAATATAAGAGATTTAGAGATCATGGAGTCTTGCAACTCCTTTGACTTCATATTCATGGATGAAATCTAACTTAACAACCTCTTGGATGCAAGCATCAATCAAGTCGAGTTTCATGCATATATCTTCATCCATTGGATATTTATTAGCTTTACCCATGTTAAATTCCACAGTATCATCACCTATCCTTAACTTAATTTTGCCTTTCGAAACATCTATCAATGCTTTGCCAGTATGCATAAAAGGTCTTCTTAAGATTATAGGACACTTTTCATCATATGCAAAATCTAGCACAACAAAGTTTGTTGGAAAAATAAATTTATCTACTTTAACTAGCACATCTTCTATTATGCCATAAGGATGTTTAATAGACTGGTCGGCCAATTGCAAGACCATATTTGTCCTTTTGACTTCATCATCAAGCTTCAACTCTTTGAAGATCGAAAAAGGCATAAGGTTTATACTAACCCCAAGATCACATAAACATTTTGGAAAAGAAATATTTCCAAGTTTACACGAAATTGTGAAACTTCCTGGATCTTTAAGTTTAGTGGGCATTGTAGCAGTTATTATTTTGCTACAATCTTTAGTTAAAGATATTTTTGATATTCCTTCTAAACTACGTTTAGGAGATAAAAGTTCTTTAATAAACTTACTATAGTTAGGATTCTGAGTAATGGCTTCAATGAATGAGAGGTTGATTTCCAGACCTTTAAGTTTGTTAATGGATTCGATGAAATGCTTATCCTCATTCTTCTTCCTCATCCTATTTGGAAGTGGTGGTTGAGGGGGATTAACCATTCCAGATTTAAGTTGTTCATCCTCTCCTGCATTATCATTTGGTTTACTCAGATTTTCATCCGGTACTTCAATAACATCATTAGCAAGCATTCCCGAAGAATTTGGGTTATCTAGTAATTTACCACTACGAAGGGCTATAGCATTAGGATTTCCTTCTGTATTACTAGGTAAATGGCCTTTTCCTCTAAATGGAATAGCATTTGCTAATTAACCAACTTGTATTTCCAAATTATGAATATAAGATGATTGATTTTTAAACATTTGATCCATCTTATTCTCTAATTTTTTGTAACATTCCTTAGTCTCTGATTGTTTATTACAAACTCCTTCTAGAAATTTGTCTATTTTACTTGTTAATTACCCTATTCTATCAGTACCCTGATAATTCTTTTGTTGATTATCACCATACTTCCAATTAGAAATCTTATAGTTATTTCCATTATTGCCGTAAGAATTCCCTTAACTTTGAACATAACTTAATTGCTCCCCTACACATGGGTTAAAGTTACACTCAAAAGCAGTGTGTCCAATTTGACCACAATTTTCACATGTCAAAGGGTTACTCTTATTTATATGCATGCTATCTATCTTATTAGATAAAGCAGATATTTGTGCTTGCATAATAGAAATAGAATTTTATTCATTGACCTTTTTAATTGAACTAGATGATGTAGATGCAGCATGTGAATGAGTAGGACTAGTAATACTTACTTGTGCTCTCTCCACTGGCCACATACTATTGTTACTTGCCATATCTTCCAAAAGATCAAAGCTTCTTAACTAGTTTTCTTCATAAGAGATCCTGCGGCCATAGCATCAATCGCTCCTCTTGTAGCATGATTTATTCCATTGTAGAAAGTTTGCAGAATAACATTCTGAGGTAAACCATGATGAGGACAAACTCGTTGAAGTTCCTTATAACGTTCCCAAGCTTAGTATAAGGATTCACTATCTTTCTGGGTAAAGGAAGTGATTTCTTTAATGAGCCTTGTGGTTTTTGCTAAAGGGAAATATTTAGTCAGAAAGGCTTGGGATAATTGGTTCCAAGTAGTGATTGAATTTTGGGGTAGTGAATTCAACCAAACTTTCACTTTATCACGGAGTGTAAATGGGAATAAGCAAAGTTTAACTGCTTCATCAGGAACATTGGGCATTTTGAAAGTATCACAGATTTCTAATAAGTTTGTAATGTGAGAATTGGGATTTTCAATGGGTAGACCATAGTATTGCACATTATTACTAATCATTTGAAGTTATGCTGGTTTTATCTCAAATTGATTTGCTGCAATTGGCGATCTAACAATTCCTTGATTGTTACCATTGATGGTCGGAATGACATAATCTATAAGCCTTGGTTGAGGTTGAACTGGATCTGGATTTTCAATTCGTTCATGATCGTCAGCCATCCTTCTTACTTGTCTCTTATTTTTCCGTTTCCTTGTCCTACCAAATCATTCTATTTTTGATTCAAAAGACGCCAAACTTTCTCCCGAACTACGCGTACTTGGCATGCACAAGCTAGAAAGAAAACTCAATGAATAAGCAAGAAAAATATGTTAATAACAAGAAAATATAAATAATAAAAAAAAATAAATCTAAATAACATGTAAAATATAATTGCTCGGTCTCCGACAATTTGATCTCTAAAACGCACTTGCCTTCCTTGGCAATGGTGCCAAAAACTTGTTCGTAAGGTTTTGACTCTACTGACTCTGAGGATTTATATTTTAGAAAGAAACCAAAAACCTTGTCTCCCACAAGATAAGAGTTCAAAATATGAACAGGTGTTGTCAATACCGCTTATCTAAATAGAAAATTAGTGACCACTTCAGGTATACAGTTACGATGTAGTTTTAAAAGATATCGATCCCACAGGGAAGGAACCAGTTCTAAAGATCAACAAGAGGAACAAAACAAAAGAAAATAATGTAATTTATTTTGGAGGATTGGAATGATGGATGGATAGATAAATGTATGAAAGATTAGAGAAGATAAAAAGTATATAGATATTCCC
>CATIWQ010044040.1:0-24188 GCA_949673415.1 Euphorbia schlechtendalii
ATTATTATTAATTTATGATATTATTGGGATCATGTATTTATAAAGATTTTTTTAAAAAAAATATTATTTTATTATATTATTGAAATTGCTCAGTTTTTTAACTGACCCAAGTCGAGACCGGGGAAACATATTATTTTAGAGAAATCTTATTAATTTAGAGAGTATTAATTTATGGAGATTATACTGAAATAGTTGATACAGCTCATTTAACCCTATTTTTCTTTCTAATAACACAACTATACATATCTGAGAAAAAAAAATTTGAAGATACTTCGGTCTTTTAACAATGTCCTATAGATATTAAGTTTTATTGAATGTTTGATTGATCAACATGATAATAAAAAATATAATATAATTTTGATCATAAGGTTCAATTTTATTGTATAACAAATATATTCAAGACTACCATAAAGTTTCATATAATAATACTAAAACGGTAAAACCCCAATAATTTAATTACAGCTGGATATGCCTCAGATTTGGTTTAATGCAGTGACCAAAAAAACCCAAATTACTTTCTAATTTATGTGTATTATTTTATATATATTGCCAAAGTTTGATTTAGGAAGGTATATGCATAAATTGAATAAAATACAAAAACTGTAGAGAATTGCTAAAAATGGCAAAACGAATAAAAAGTAAACTGTCTATAAATTAAGGAGAAATTTATAATCATAAGCCATAGTTTTCAAAAGCATTTAGCTGTCTAGTAATTCCTTCTACTTCATTAGCAAAGGTTGGTGTATAATATATATTTGTAAGTTGTACTTGTTATTGTTCAATGTTTTCCTTATATTTGTTCATAAAAATTGTTTTCCTTATATTTGAGTTATTAGCATATTTATAAATGTTTATATTTTGTTCATATCTATTATTATTATTATTATTATTATTATTATTATTATTATTATTATTATTATTATTATTATTATTATTATTATTATTATTGTGGCTATTTTTTTGTAGGTGAGATAAATTCATTTAGGAACAATGGAGAGGGAAAACAACCAAATAATTGTTGGGCCAATGAATAAAAAACATGTGAAAAATGCATCTCCAAGTAACATGGAAAGGTGAAGTTTTATATATGCACCCAAAATTATAAATCTTTCGTGTTAACAAATTTTGCGTAAATGGATCGTATCGTGATTTTGTTTTTGATAAATTTTTTTTCTTTATTATTGTTGGATGAAAATTCATATCCTTAATTCGATGATTATAAAAGGCAAAACATGATTATTTTGTCAAAATATAAAATTATTATTGAAAAATCCAAAATAAATTTATCTATTAAATACAAAGATCTAGCATTTTATTTGTTTTGTTTTGTTTTGTAGGAATACGGCAAACAAACTGTACTATCAGAGGTTCAGAGCAAAGCAGTTGAAGCGTCTTTTTCATCTTGAAACACAGAAAAAAGCCCTAGAAGTAATTAACACTAATTTCTCTGCCGTATATCAATGCAAAAATTATTTTGACTGCATGAATTTAATATTTATTATTAACATTGCAGGCTCAGAAAGATATTGCAGGTCCTACAATCGAGCACGCTGTTTGCCAAAACTCGTTGTTACAAGCTGAAAATGATTTGCTTAAGCAAAAACTTTCAACCCGCTCCCATGAACTTGAGTCTAAAGAAGGTCTTTTTTTTATCTTATATATATATATATATATATATATATATATATATATATATATATATGGCCCCTAAATTTGGCTTTACAAAGTCTTTTTCACCCTCAATTTATCCCTTGGGAAGTTTGCCCCTTTAACATAACAAAATATTCCATTTTTTGTTAGCACAACAAATAAATTTAACATGCCGCAAGTTCAGGGATGATAAAAGAACTTTTAAGGTTAAATCCCGATATAAATGATGTAGTATGCACTATATATGTTCATATGGTGGATTTTGTTTAATTGTGTAGCTGAATGCAAAGAGCTTCAAAAAGAGAGAGACGAGTTAAAAGAAATTTATGAAGCGATGAAGCACCTGACAGCTGAGATGTTCATTGCATCATTTCAGGATAACACTATTTTACCATTTCAGGATAACACCATTGATCCTGATTTTCAATTTGATACAACAAACTTCAATGACTTCGATTGAATCGGGTGGGTCATTCTACTCAAAGGTGATGCGACAACTTCACCATAGGCCAACTATATGGCAAAACAATCGATTCAGAATGCAAACTCTATCGCAATCTTTTATTTCTGGTTTATTGTCTATTAGAATTTATATTTAGTTTTTGTTTAATTGTTGTTTGAGTTTGGTTTCATTTTTCTAGATTGTTATATTGAGATGTATAATAAATACATCATTTATGTTGTAATTCTCATTAAGTTGAAATGCAAAAAATATGATATTTCTCGGATGCTCTCATTTCTCAAGATGATTATCTTCTTTTATTAGAGAAGTATCTTATACACCAATTAATTGATGATCATTAAGCAAACATAATATTTTGCAATGCGGTTAGTGCTAGTAGTTATTATAACTCGTCTAGTGCCATTATTTTCTACATGTCGATGATTTATAATTTTTGAAAATAGGTTATTATTAATTTAGAAAACTATATTAGTTATTAATTCAAACGTTATTAATTGTTGTGAGTACAATTATTATTGATTAGATTTGTAGTGTTCTTTGTAGTTAATATGATAAATATTTTTATTATTCTCTTTATACTTTAAACGATTACAAATGAACATGTAATAAACTTAAAGAGTTGACTATTTAGTTAAACAAAGTTTGTAATATGTAAAAATACCAAGAAAAAAAAAATGATACATGTAATTTCCCATAAATATTAATTCTGTATATATAACTAACTTGAGAATTCTAATAAAGATGACTGATATAAAAATTGTTACTACAAAATTTTAGGAACAACGTAAACTTCTACAGCTCTACTTATATATATGTTTAATATTATTGACAAAATTTAGTTTAACAAGAGAAAATAAAATAAAATCAAAATCGAGCATGTACGTCACAAACCCTTCAACTTTTCATGAAGAAGTGTTAACTTACCTTGTATGAATTCTACATGCTTCGTGGTTTTACTTGCATGGGTGAACGCACATGTACTATAGAGTGAGATTCATGGACCTCACTTTTGAAAATAATATTAATTAAAATACCGTAGGCATCGAACTATATATTTTTGTTAAAAATATCCGATCAGCCTGTGATTCGGGTCAAAGTATCCGATCCAATTTAGTAATTTGAATTAAATTGAAAAGTTTTAAAATTTTAAAGAATTAATCGCAGATATCATCAATATTTAAGGACTTAATTGTAATTAATCCATTTTCATTTTTAATTTATAGGTGAAAAAGGTTATCACTTTCAATTGATTATTCATTTTCTTTTCATTATCTCTCTCCCAGATTTTCGTCTCGCAATAAAAATATCGTAAATTGATCGTTAACGATCTTCGTTATTGCAGAATTCATAGACAATTATTGTTCGCCGATGCACAGTGAGACAATTCTAATTCAGCAATCGATGCGGCATTCTTCGATATTGGATATACGGAAAAGATTAGAATTCGAATTTCGTTTCCTATTTACGTTTTCCTTCAATTTTTTTTTGACAAATGAAAATTTTCGCCTTAAATAAAATACTCCCTCCATTTACTAAATATTGTTATTTTAACCAATTCACAATTTTTGAGATAACAATTAACCAAATGAGGGGATTTACAAATTTATCATTTCATAAATGTCCAACTCTATTTTCAAGACTTCATTAATATGTTCAATAAAAACAATTTGCTAGTGTTTAAATATTGATTCCTATAGTTTTTTCATCTTGTTATTGGAGATAGGAATATGGTTATCTTGAAAGTTGAACAAATTAGTAGGGGTAGAAATGAAAAATTTTGAAAAAAACACATTGAAAATACAAATGATAATAAAAATGAGAAATCGAAATCCATCTAAAACGTCGATGGAAGGAGTATATTGTATAAATGAAGCTAGATACTACAACGGAAATAAAGATACATAATCACCTCAAATAAGGGAACTGTTTAATCTAATTAAAAGTATTAATTTTGAAAATACAATTATCTAAGAAACTACAACCAACAAAATTTCACATTCTTCTCTGATTATTTTTCCACACCAACACTGAAAAAATAATACAAATAAGACAAATACTTTGCATAAAAATTCTGATGTTCCCTTAATCGAGATAATTATCGATTATATAGGAAAATTTCTTAACGTAGTAATTGAAATTTGTACAAATTGTAACTATTAATATTTAAATTTAGGAAAAAAAATCTACTATCCCCATTTTCCTATCCTTGCATGTTTTTCATTAAAAAAATTGATATTTTTTTTAATTTTTTTTTTTGTCATTTCTCTCCCAAATAGTTTCATTTTCCCTTAACATTTTTACTAGTCAGTTTTTCATTTCGGAGACATACAAAAAGGAAAAATCAAGAAATAAGGACAACAAATAAATGAGGAGAACATATTTTATTCCAGGTTGTTAAAGATGTATTTGGTGAAGCTAGCAATTATGCAAATACGTAGTATTTTCAGAATGTAATAACTCATTGAGAATTTTTATTTAGAGAATTAATGTTATTTAATTGATTATTATTTATACGTTTGTAATAAAATTTTAGTTACAGGTTTGGACCTCACCAACAATTATCTCCAGATTCTAGCAATATACTCTTAGACCCTAATATTATAATTAAACCGACATTCTAGTAAAAAAAAAAACGAACGTTTCTTTTTCAAATTCAACAATCGCATCATTCTCAGGAATAATATATAAGCTATAATTAAATTTTACCTATCAATTGAAACTTTTACATTCACATGATATTAGATACAGAAGTTGGCTCAGAAAATCGGATGTCATCCTCAACTTTTAAAAGGACCAGTTATCCTCTTAATTTGGTAAAAAGGATCAGTTACCTCCTTAACTTGGCAAAAATGCACCGAAAGGCTCCCTCAATGTCACGTGTCAACTTCTGGTTGGATAGAGAAAAATCAGAAAAATGATATCTTTGAAAAGTCAAACCAATCAGATTCTGACACGTGGCTTTGACGGTTAACTGATGCATTTTTGCCAAATTAAGGAGTAACTGGTCATTTTTACCAAGTTAAAAGAGATAATTGATTATTTTGAAAGGTGAGGTATCCGATTTTCTGAGCTAACTTTAAGAGAGTGTTGATGTATTAGACGTCGGTTCATGACAATCAAAGACATTGACAGACACATCAGACATCATGAGCAAATTTATTAACAAACTGACAGTTTGGTGCTCCATAAACTCGCCACACTCTGTATTTTATTATCAAACAGACCGGAAAAACAATAAAAATGGAAGGAAACCACGTGGTGGCAATTCCATACCCCGGCAGGGGTCACATAAACCCCATCATCAATCTCTGCAAATTCATTTCCTTAAAAAAACCGAATATTCTCTTCACCATTGTTGTTACTGAAGAGTGGTACGGCTTACTTAGCTCTTACAAAATCCCCCCAAATTTGAGTTTTAGAACTATCCCTAATGTCATCCCCTCTGAGTTTGGTCGTGCCAAGGATTTTCAGGGCTTCTTTGAGGCTGTCGGGAAAAACATGGAATCTCCATTTGAACAGCTGCTTGATCGGATTATTAGTCCGGTGAATGTGATAATTGCAGATACTTATCTTGATTGGGTCGTTGGAGTTGGTAATCGGAGGAATATTCCGGTAGCTTCTTTCTGGACAATGTCTGCTTCTGTGTTTTCCATTTTCCATCATTTTAATCTTATCCAGAAAAATGGTCATTTTCCTATCAACTTATCAGGTACCACATATGCTATCTTATCCATATCTTATCCATTTTCTATCGTTTCTTGTTCATAATTTTAATATATCTGCTAGACAAATTGAATTGACAAATTGTTAGCTAGCCCTTGCAATTAGGATTTAGTAACCCCCTCCATTGAGTACAAGGGAAATTTGTATAGAAATTTATAGTTTCTATTGGATAATTTCAGTTGCCATTTGGAAAATCTATAAATAGTATAACTTCTTCAAAAAGATTCACATTTGAATTCTCTTTTGTGTTGTCCAATATATTAAAATTGTTCGTTCTTTTCTTACATGTTTAAATTTTATGTATTTAATGTTTAACTTATTCAATTTTTATTTAGATTCGGTGTAATCTATTCGATTATAGTACATAAGTGTTAATCTAACTACACAAAGAATTCGGAATATCAATACTGTTCATGAATACGATTTTTCCGTTCGTGCACATATTTGAATGGTTCGTTAAATTGCCTACAGAAATTATATATATCAAAATGAAATTAAATATCAATTCAACATATCCAACAAAAAAAAAGTGCAATTGAGCTAGTATATACCTTGAAAAAGGTATTTAAGTCGTATTGATTAGCACCTTCCCTTAAATTATTTATATATGTTTTAGGTTCAAATTTTACTTGCAACAAACAATTTAGCTCAAATTCATTGTACATACAAAAAAGAAGAAGGTTATTGAAATCTGAAAAAACCATATATATTGTTATATGTTGAAGAACAAGGAGAAGAACAAGTGGAGTACATCCCGGGCCTTCCTCCAACCCGACTTGCCGATTTCCCCACCATATTTTACGAAACAAGTCATTCGAAAACTCTGCAAAGAGCTCTTCATTGTGCCTCAATGGTGTCCAAAGCACAATACCTTCTATTATCAACTGCATATGAACTTGAGCCTCACGCAATCGATGCTTTAAAACTAGAGTTACCCTTTCCAGTCCTCACATTAGGCCCCACAATACCTCATTTCGAAATCGAAAGCCATAATGACGATCACAATGCCCCCGACTACATAAAGTGGCTGAATTCCAAACCGAAAGGTACAGTATTGTACGTGTCAATGGGAAGTTTCCTCTCAGTTTCAAATGCCCAAATGGAAGAAATCACCGCAGGAATATTCGAGAGCAATGTCCCGTGCTTTTGGGTGTCTCGCGACGAAACAATTGTGTCGAAAAACGACGATACGAGATTTTTTGTGCCTTGGTGTGATCAGTTGAGGGTGCTGAGTCATCGATCGGTTGGAGGTTTTTGGACGCACTGCGGTTGGAATTCGACTCTAGAAGCCGTTTTTTCGGGAACCCCGATAATCGCTTGTCCTTTATTTTGGGATCAGGTTCCCAACTGTGAGAAAGTTGTGGACAAGTGGAAGACCGGGGTGAGAGTACTAAGGCGGGGCTCTTCTGAGGGGGACGGTTTGGTAAAACGACACGAAATCAAAAAACTGGTTACGGAATTTATGGATGGATCGGGAAAGAGTTCCGAAATGAGGAGAAGAGCGAAGCGAATGAAAGAGGTTTGTGAAGCAGCAACGGAAAAAGGTGGATCGTCAGACACTAATCTTGAACTTTTTGTTAATTCTATTGTTTCATAATAAGCCATAGCGACTAAGTTCTTGCCCTGATGGTTAACATGGAAGTTGTAACCTCTGGAGATCTCAAGTTCCAGTTACATCTGGAGCAGGGTGGGGCTTTTTCTTTTCTTTTAATGTAAGTACAATTGCGCAATTTTTTAAAAAATAAAAATAATGAGCCATATATAGGACTCAAATATTGTGATATTATTTCATTGTGTAATTTTGATAATCTTCTAAATTGTTCCAATTCGATCTTCATCAGAAATATTTGTTATTTCCAGTTTAATGAAATGAGAAACAGAATTATCGTTATTGAAAAGTTAGGAATTTCGTGTTTTTCTGCATTCAATTAGGCACTGAGTTACAAGCAGTGTTTTAAAAAGCACTAGGCGCTAATCAGGCGGTCGAAGTTGAATCGGGGTCTAAGCAAATTTAGGCGTTAGTTAGTAGAGTTTAAGCGCTAGGCGTCGCCAGGCGGCGACCCTCAAAATAGCGCCTAGGCGGACCTAGGCGGGGATTTTTAAAACAGTGGTTACAAATTGGAGGTTGCAGTTCTGATTCATCACATTGTAACTTAGACAGTAAACTATATTATAGCATTTTTTATATTACCGTCCTAATTTTGTGTACGGTAATTTAATTTAATAAATTAAAATGTTAATTTCATATTCTCATCACAAGCATAAATAAATTTAAGAATCATAATAATATGAGTTGTTTTCTTTAGGAGCAATTTTAGATGCTTCTAAAGAAAACAACTAATGTTATTTTGTTTTCAATACATTATAACACAATGTAATAAAAGAATAGATTGGTATTATTAGCTCGATGTTATTTCTAATAATTTTGTTATATAAGCCCATACTCCAAAGCCCATAATAAATAAGGCCAAACATACTAAATAATACCTAGCCCAGTTATACCCTAACTACTCTCACCCCTTGCATCTCATCATCCTTCTCCTGATTTCCTGTGTACAAATTATGGTAGTAGCACACACTTAGCCCCCATACGTACCTATATCGTCCTTACCAGACACCGTTGAGATGATCAATTTCCTAGAGTCCGAGTAACATAGGTAATAATATAGTTATGATACATTAGCCTTTTTCTTCGATAAATGAAGAACTCATTTATTTCATTTCCGTATCACTTATTGCCTGGGCATCCACTTTAAATGCGTATCTTATTTTTGCACAATATGGTACTATGGTTATGAAAACACATGGCCATATTGTATGTGTCAATTGTGTGTACTTTACATATTTATAGCTTTTCAAAGATTATACTGATTAATTTTAAAATTAATATTAAAGCTATAATTGTTTGTTGTTACACATTATCTCATAGTTGAATTAACTACAAGTAATTCAACTATGGGATAATGTGTAACAACAAACAATTAAGTCAAGTAATTAGACGAATCAATGATAAATAGAAACAATTAGATCTTTTCTATTCATAATATTGGCTAAAAAAAATAAAATATAATCCAATGAACACGTTATATCAGTGACTGCTAATTTTCAAGTAGTAATTTTTCATTCAACAATATCATTTTTCCAATTACATATATATTTTAACACCTAAAAATAATGATAAGTAATTTATAAGATATAATTCGTTGAGAATATAACTAATTAGGAGTCAAACTTGTTGAATTTATGTTTGACTTCCACTAAATGCATATTTAAACGTTGGAGATAAGCGGCCTGCCCATGACTGGGTTATTTGGGTAAAAGAATATGGATCCAATTTGAGTAATTGGACTATGTAAGAAAATAAAGAAGATTAAGGACATAAATACAAAAATATTAAGACTTAAATGTAAATATCTTTCTCTATTAAATTCTAAATGGGATATTTTACCATTTTTCCTCTATAAATTCGTAGGGCCAGGCCCAAGATCGAAAATGAAGGAGGCTAAATTAATATGTAAATATTTATTTGAAAATAGTTGCTTAATATTATAAATTAATCTGGGATTTTTTCATGCAATTTTTGAGGATTTATTTATTTAATTAGTAAAATTTTAAACTTTTTTGTAACGTTGAACCTTTAAAATAAATACATGCAATACAATTCATGTTTTTTCTAAAAAAATTGTGCAATTCACGTTAGTGTAAAAGATGTTAGAAATTATTTGTAAGAAAATGCTTTGAAAAAACTTGGTTTTAATGCCATTCGATAAAAACATTACAAATTTCAGGTAGGGAAATGCAATTTTAAAAACATATAAAACAATTCATGTTTAATTTAACATATTTAATAATTATTATAAAGTATTTGTAATTACATGATAATGTTTAATAAGTAGTAGGATTGGTTAGGAGAATGGACTCATGTATGAAAGGTCATAGTTTGAATCTTACATTAATTTTTTCTAGAATCCAACAACACATGACATTGTTTTTTTTGCTTATAAAATAAATTCAGAAAAATAGAGAGCCACGAGGATTCGAACTCAAGCTGTTCGAGGGTTGTTATACCCAAACAATTTCTGCAATTTCATGTCATAAATTATACCTATATATTATATATTCCAAACCTTAGGAGGAGCTGAGATCCCTGTACCACTTTACATGGGTCCACCCCTTTACATTCGTTAAATCGAAACGAAAATAAATTGATGAAAATTCTCTCCTTTTCTTTCTGATTGTTAAAAGCCATTTTCGAATTTTAATCTCCCGTTTTATCATCATTTTCCGCATTTCTTGTTGAAGTTATGAAAAATCGATTATTATCCGACATATCATGCTTTTGCATATAAATTCAAATTCCTTGATCTCACGTAAAATGAACTTTAATTATCAATAAGCTCGAAACAATATTACATAAACAACAAGAAGATATACCCAAAAAAATTTAGTAATTTGTCCACCATCCAAATTGCGGCTGACTGTTTCCAGTTTCACTAACAACTACAATAAATGAGTTTTGGAAGTTAAATTTTAGAATGCAAAGATGATGCATTATATATTTAGGTACAATAAATTAATTATCTATCCCCACTGTAGTTCGACTTTGGTTGCTTCGAATGAAAATTAAAATTAAAAAGCTGTGCATTTATCTAATCTTCTTAATTAAGTAAATGATATTCAACTGTCTATAAAATTCCACCTAATTCTGCACAGATATATTTATGCATTACTTTTCTACGTGCCGTTCAATTTTTCTACATCTATTCTTATCTGACTTTATTTTTTTTCGTTCTAGTCTGATTTTTCTGCTTAGGTAGTGCATAGACATTTTTTTTCAAAAAATATATAATATTTATAGTATAAAACCGTTGAACTCGTGAAAGCCCGCTCACCAATAAAATTGTGGCACATTAAAGTGCTCTCACCACAAAAATCTTTTTCTAAGTCTCCAATAAAAAAAATGCTCTATCCCACATAAAAATAAAATGGTTCAAATACTTCAGATCAAGTTCTCTCAATTCTCTCTCAAAGTTGCAACATTGTAAAAATTCATTTTCTACGCTTATTTTTAAAAAAATTGCAAAAAAAATTACATTATTATAAATGCAAAGAAAATCTTCACCCGATTTTGTACGCCATAATCACTTATATTCCGTTCATCTTCTTCATAAATATGCAGAAATTGTGGAAAATTGATTACATTTCGATAAATTGTAATACAAGCATGACATCTGGATGGATACAAATCACATTACGGTCTCAAACATGGGAAATGATAAGAATTTAGTTATGTTTTATTTCAATATGTCATCGACTATTAAGGTGTCAAATTAAACGTAGGAAAAAAACGTAGATCGTCATTGCGTAAATTACGTTTTGTTGAAGGATGAAAACAATAATTTGTCATCTTAATTTTTATAAATAGGTGGTTGACCCTAGAACGTATATATTTTTCATATAGAAAAACCTCTTTCCTTTCAAGTTTTCTTACGGATCTTTCAAGAAGATCAATTCATTCTCGGTTATTTAAGAAATTGTCATGATCCGGAAACAAAAAAATGTCTGAATTCACGCGCTTCCGTTTATGTTTAATTTCTTATGAATGATTATATTTTAATTCTCAATTTAGGAATTCTTTCAAAGACTACAATAAAGTTTCCTAATATAGTAATACAAAAAGCCAAATAATTGAGAGCTGTAAATAATAACTCAGATTTGGTTTAATAAAATGACCAAAAACACCCAAATTACTTTTCTAAATATGTTGTTGTATTTTATATAATTGCCAAATTAAGTGTGATTTAGGCAGGTAAACGCATAAATGGAGTTATCAACAAAAACTGCAGAAAATTACCAATAATGCCCCCAGGGCAGTTTTATAAAGGAGAACTTTATAAGCCATGGTTTTCATATGCATTTTGTTGTTTAGTGTATTCTTCAACTTCATTTGCTAAGGTTAGTGTCTTTGTAATTTATATACATATTTGCGCCACCGAAATAGCCATAAGTGCTTTCAAATTTTTTGCTTGTATTATTATATTTGTAGGTGAGATCAATTCATAGAAGAACAATGGAGAGTGCAAACAGCCAAAATTCAATTGGGCAAAGCGTTGTTTCACCATTGGCTTTAGATGAAAAGCATAAGAAAGATGCATCTTCATTACCTAAAACTGACACTAAAAGGTGAAATTTAACACCATATATTATATGTGTCTAACACTTGTAAGAAGTTCATTTTCCTCTACCATTAATCAAATTATTTATATATGTATATGGTAAAATTGAGGTTTAAATAGAAGTACTGTGAAAATATTGTCTTTAAAGTGAATCTATCATGATATAAGAGTTGAGAACGGTGCATTGAAAGGCAGATGAATGAAGTCAATGAGCTCTAGCCACCACACCGACTCCTAGCAGTGTACTTTAATCAGGGCTAGCTCTCTACATAGGCCGTAACTAAGACACTTCATGTCACATAGCTAAAAACTAAAAAGAGCCCAATTTTTTTTATCATGTTTATTAGTATGTATAAGCTTTAAGATTTTTTTTTTAATTTATATAATGTGAATGAGTTAGAATATTAATAAAAAAAGACTTTTAAAATGATACTTTTTTTTTACATTATATTTACTAGAAAATATTTCAATTATACAAAATTTTTTTATTTAGAGAGACCCGTATTTCTTATTTCGGAATGTCGGAACCGATCCTACAATACTAAATCTAATACTTTTCGTTGTTATTGTTTTAACAGGGTTCTTGCTAATAGAAAATACTCTCACAAGTACCGAATGAAGCAGTTGAAGTACATTATGCATCTCGAAACAGAAAAAAATGTTCTCCAAGTAATAAAAAACTAAGATCTCTATTGTACATTAATGCAAAAATTATACACAACTACATGATCTAATGCTTTTCTTATTACAATTGCAGGCTGAAGCAGAAATTATAGGTCCTAGAATCAGGCACGCGGGCTACCAAAACTCGTTGTTACGAGTCGAGAATCATTACCTTAGGCAAAGGCTTTTGGCCTTCTCTAATGAACTTATGTCCAAAGAAGGTATATATATTTGATTTCTTATTCGCTAGCCTGATATACTATTTGCTCCCTAAACTTTGTGCAAAGTTTTTCTATCTCCTATAAGGTTTAACCCATTTACCGCTTGAATTTAGCAAATCGATCCAATTTTCTTGCTGCAGTCTAGCTTAAGTAGACTCTGGTTTCGCGTGATAAATGTTAATTTTCAAGAGAGATAAATTGTTTCTTAAGCGGGTCGGTTTTGTTAAATACAAAACGATAAACTAGACTCACCTTAAGTTCAAAATTAGAAAAACACCTTTGAGGTGGATTTATGAATATTTTGTTTATGTAGCTGAATATGAAGAATTTGTGAGAGAAAGAGATATGTTGAAGCATATTTATGAAGTGAAACGACACCTACAAGCTGAGATGCTCAAAGCACCATCTCCATCTGAGGATTAACATTGAATTGCTGAGTTATATATAATTTCAATTTGTAACAAAAAAAAAACTCCAATGATGTCAATTTTAGTTCTTGTTGCAAACGTTTTCAATTTATGGCTAGAATTTGGATGAGGTTGGGTCATTAGGTATGCCAGCAAAATGGCAGAATCATACAGAGATACATTCGTGATGTTACAAATTGAAACAATATCTTTTAAGCATGCCATGTTCACATAATAGAGTAGCACATTTGTACTCGAACCATGTTTTTTGTTTTGTAAGTTTTCCTCTTTTCATTTTCCTTCTTTTGGTTTGTTCACAATATATTTTTTTCATCTCAGATCGATTATATCTCACAAACCTTTATTCATTTTTTGACAAGTGGTTTTAGTTTTTTCGTTCATTTGTTTTTTAATTTTCGAAACAAGATCCATATTGATATACTTTTGAAATATTTCACATGTACATGCTACTTTTATACGCGGTATAAAGCACTTAATTCAAACACTACAAAAAAACTGGGTATAAAATGGTATATAAAAAAAGGAGGATGATATATAAAAAAATTTGACTTGAACAAGTATATAAACTTGGTAACTCTTAGGCAACTCGAAGAAGCACTGCTGCAAAGAACGAGTATTCACGTGTTTGTGTATTTTGTCTTTGGTTACTCTGCTGAAGAACATCTGCTAAGCATGACTTGAACAACATTTTTTGCAGCAATGCATTATTCCAAGCTTAGTAAAATATTCCTCCTAGGGTGGCTTTTGTAAACAATTAAATGATCCTATTTATTTTATACATTATTCACAGTGTTTTAAAAGGCGGTCAAGGCGGCGCCTAGGCGGGGATTTTTAGAACACCGCCCCGATTTTATATAATCGGGCGGCCAAGGCGGAAATCGTCGTCAAAACTCAGAAAAACGTCGCCAAAGATAGAAAAAAGTGTCACCAAAATCTAGAAATATCGCCAAAGCCTAAAAAATTATCGCCAAAGCTTAGAAATATAAATTTTTAGTATAATTATTTAAAAATTTACATGTACCCTAAATTTATTATTTTAATTTATTAATAAATATTATATATTTTTAAAAAATACCCCGCCTAGTCCCCGCCTAGGTCTCGATTAATCCTCACCTAGACCCTCGGAGGTTATAGCCGCCCGACTAACGCCTAGCGCTTTTTAAAACACTAATTATTCATGTGCATGTATTTGTGTGATACTGAGTTACAAGCCTGTGATTCCGAACGCTATTTAATTGAATCCATCCACACTGGATCGATTCATTGACTTGACATATTATTTTATACAAGCACAGCAACAAAATAAGAAAGAAAAGTTTTATCTATGCTCCGTGTACGGTGAAAACTCGTAATTTTTAGCAAGTTGATATAATTAGGTCAAATACTTCAACATCAGCTTTTTTTTTTAAAAAACTACATCAACATCAGCTTAACTTGATAACAAAAATCGAATGACATCTTGAACTTTCAAAAATTCCATTCAATTCCTTGAACTTGATAAAAATGTACCATTTTACCTCTCAATGACATATGTCAATTTTTGGTTGGAGAGAAAAAAAATAAGAAAATGAAATTTTTGAAAAGTCAAACCAACCAGATTTTGATACGTGTCGTTGAGGAGCTAAGTAATTCACTTTTACTAAGTTGAGGGGAGGTATCTAATCCTTTTGTAAGTTGAGTGTGTCATCTGATTTTTTTTTGTACAAGTAAAGTTGTAATGATGTATTTCACCTTTTAATTATAAATAACAATTAATTTTATTTACATAATATTATTAAGGATTTAGTTACAATTTGAGTTTTACCCCATTGTTCAGTTTGTGTTGCCAAGTTGGAGGTGAAAACATGTTCAATCAATAGCATTGCACTATTTGCATGATGGTGATGTCTCTTCAGAAATTTATGAAAAACGTACTACTGTGTAGATTATACAATTTCTTACCTCACAAACGGAAACATTATTTGTACTTTTATGCACATTTCATATGACATGTCATATGTGTAAGAGTATTATTAAAGCATGTATATGCACAACACCTATTATTTCCCAATTTCATAAAATATATTATACTGCTAAATTGGTTCATTAATTCTTACTTTCATCCTCAATTATTTTCAACATTCGAAATCGGCCCGGATCATTAATTTTGCTTCAACTTGACACTAAATGCGCGATGATCTCAAGTAACCATGAACTTAGACAATGTAACATACGCATTTTAAATAAAATCAAACGCTATATGTAGGTATGGGGGTATTTTGTACCAAATTTGACAATCTTATGGGTAAACTGAGCAACTTGTAATTAGGGAGTCGTTTGGTATGATACTCGACTCTGCCAGGTATCTGTACATATGATGAACAGATATAATATCCACTGTGATTAGTAAAAATAAAGAGGTTTAACGCATAATTTGTCTTCTGAATTTGGCCTCAAAAATTAAATGATCCCCTACATACCTGAACTTTAAAAAACACTCGATTATTCCCTCAATTAGTAAAAAAAACACCAATTTATCCCCTACATACCATGTATCATCTTTTGGTTGGTTTGACTTTTCTTATATGTCATTTTTCTCTCTTCCTCTCCACCAGAAATTGACACGTGGTCATCAAGAGTAAATTAGTGCGTTTTTTACTAGTTGAGAGGGCAAGTTGGTGCATTTTTGCAAGTTTAGTGGGTAAGGGGATGCTTTTAAAATTCAAAGGATCATTTAACTTTCGAGGTAAAGTTCAGGGAGTAAACTCTGCATTAAGCTTAGAATAAGTGACAAGAACTCCTGAAAGCATTAAATTATATGTAACAGTAGTAGATATGAACAACTGAACATGTACACATATTTTATACGTCTGAATCAAGTAGCCAAACGATCATTCATCATCAACAACAACAGATGGAAAAACCTTGCAGCCGTCCGATCTATTCCTACTCAACATCACCACCCTCTTCAAATTATCAGAACAGCATCCCACCGTCAAATCGCTCGAAGAAGAAGAAGGCGACACAGAACCGCCTCCGATGTTCTCGACATCAATCACAACGATCTCGCGCGACGATTCGACCTCGTCTTCGGCCGCGGGAGCTCGACAAACGGGGCAAGTCAAGTGCGAACGCAACCACATGTCGATGCATTCAACATGGAAACAATGCCCGCACTTCGCGAGCCTTCTCCCGATCTCGCTCGCCTCGAAAACGCTCAAGCAAACGGCGCATTCCAACCCGCCTTTTTCGTCTTCTTGAGAGTGAACGAAGAGGGGAATGGAGGATATAAGGGACGGGTGGAGACCGTTGGAAATGGGAGGGGAGGAATGGAAAGGGTGGGGACGAAGAGCGTAGGAAATGGTTACGGAAGAAGGCGAAATGGCTCGGGAATGGCGAGAAAGAGTTAAGAACCATTTGGCGTAGATGTGGAGGAGGAGGACAAAGAGAATGACGAGAAGAAGAGAAATGATAGCAGCAAGCATGATGTTTGTGTCGTAAGAGGAAATGTTGTTCATCAATTCACCCATCAACGTTTTCATCTCTCTAATCGAATTAAAATTATGCTATATGGTTTGGCTTGGTTTGCAAATATATATTACTAGTTTGGTTGTTACGGGGATTGTCTAGATTTGCCCAAACAAAGTTTTTTTAATCCAAATTGTCCCTTTTTGTTGTTTTTGTTTAATTCAGTGAACTCTGAATTTGTGGCTATTGAGAGTTGTGTCCTAGTTGGATTCCAATGTCCTTTTTACATGAAATTCATGTTTTCATTATCTAAATTCTTCAACTTTCGTCTATTTATTAATTTATTAGTAAATAACTTGATAGATTGTCATAAATGTCAAATATCACCACTAGGTTTTCTTAAAAATTGTAAATTTTTATGATACTCTCATTGAAAGAGTTTTATTTGAAATTGTGAAATTGGATTCAAGAACTCTCTTTATAAATCCCGCCTGTATTGTAAATTATTTTTTTGAAAAAAGAACTCTCAAAGTTATAAATGAATTCAAGTCCAGGTAAATCTCTAAACATATGTTTAATAACAACTAAGATGAAAAACATGTGAATTAAGGAATAGAAAACTATTGTGAACTACATCTTACTATAATTGAAAAGATTGAATTTTTGAGTTCGAGTCACATCAGTTCGATGAAAAAATTATAAATTATGGGCAGAATTTTTTTCAAAACAATAAAATGAGTGTAAAAGATAAGTCAATAAAACGAAGATTAAGCACTAAAAAGTGGGGGATTGTGCGAAAAAAACAAAAAAACATTGGAGTGTGATGGCCGGAAGAAGAAGGAAAAAGAAAGTCAAAAAAAGATATATTCCCATTATTCAACTCACTACCCTAAACCACTCGTGAAGCCGACGGCACCTAACTATTTCATCTGCCTATTTTTTTATTATTTTTATTTTTGGTTTCCTCAATTATTTATTGGATCCCGGAATAAAATCACAATAGAAAATTATTATCCTTTCACTGATTTTAGGAAAAAAAATTGTGCATAAATGTTATAAACACAGTAGAATTACTCATAAATACATAAATTAAACTAATAGTAGAACAATCTGATATTTTTTTCGAAAATCATTTATTAGTGGGCAGGTTAGACGGCCACCTAGGCAGGGTTTAGGTAAGATCATAACATCATTGCTATTTTAAGTAGTCGGATGGTACTAGACGGTTGACCGATTTAGGCGATCCTAGGTGGTGGAATTTTCAGTAAATTAATATGTTCGAAAACAAAAATACTTGTATAATTACATTGCATTATATTTGAATAATTAAATTTGTAAACACTAAGTCAAATATTATGTAAATCGAGCATATTCTATGGTCAATTTTTGTTTTTTATAAAATTACCATACTTTGTTATTTACAACCGTAAGATTAGTGGTTTAAAAATTGATTCCATGATTAAATATTAGAAAGTAATAATAATTTTATCAAACACATAATAGATTACTTCCATTGCAATACACACAAGCCAGATGTTCCAAATTAACAATTCATAAACTAAAAAAAACTTCATTATTAATAAATCGAAATCCAAACTAATTTTTCATCTAGACATTATTAAACATATTGAGAACATTGACCTTTTTAATAAGTACTATAGAGATTGTGACCGACCCACTTTATCATCGAATGATTTATTTATATCTATCATGTTTGTTAATGCGGCTGTTCTACTTGATTTTTTAAAAGGTTTTTTAAAACAGAAAATAGTGATCGGCCTTTGAAACCATTATAGGATGATCTCAAGCATGATTTTTTACTAATGGAAAATCAGCTTCCACTGATTTTGCTTGAGAAGTTATTTGATACTTTCCACTTTCAAGATGAAGATGTCTCCCTCGTGTCCACAAGTTAATAGGAGGATTTTTTATGTGATAAGTGACAATGGCATGGAACGTTAAAAATGTGGGAAGAAGTGTTCAAGAAAGGGGTGGAAACCAAAAGTTCCATATGCTTGACATACTATCATATTCCATGGAGTTGTCTCAATCATGTGGAAGAGCCTTTCACATTGACTGCCTCTGAATTTCACCGTTTTGGTGTAAAGTTCAAAAAGAACGAAAAATATAATGAAATAAGTTTCAGAAATCGTGTTTTAGAAATCATGAAACTTATATTGTACGAGCATCCTAACTTTTAAAAGGAGCACCGGATTTGCTCACTTTGTGAGTGATTATGTTTTTTATGGACTATTTTATATTAGTGTGAAAGTAAATTCATATTCTTCTAAATTGAATTGAAACCAAAATTAAATCGGATAGAAGACAATGGAATAATAATAAGTTCAAATGCACTACTTAACTTGAAAATAGATGTCATTAACTATTTGTAAAAGATCAGATACCTCCCTTAACTTGTCAAAAACGAATCACTTAAAAATCTCAACATCATGTGTTCAAATTTGCTTGATTTGATTTTTCAAAGATATCATTTTTTTATTTTTCCTTCTCCAATCAAAAATTAACACGAAACATTGATAAGATAAACCAATATATTAATTTCAAATTCAGGGAATTCACCGAACTTTTAAAAGTTAAAGATAACATTTAACTTTTATTCTCATTAATGTATTTAGACCAGTATATATACAGTTGATATGAATGAGGCCAACAAGTCAAGTTTAAGTTTTGACTCAACATTAATAGTTCACAACCAATACTGTTTGATTTTTGGCATGTGACCTCTGACCTATGTCATAGGTTAACACTTGTGACCCCTTCTCCACCTTTTGTCCTTAACCAAAAACTAAACAAAACACAGCCGGCCCCTCAAACTTTTATGGTTTTCATAATCACCCCACGACAAAAATTAGATATCTGTTATCAGTCCCGAACTTAGACATTTTCTCGTGCTTATGTTACAATACATGTATGTTAACTAACCCATGATTTTTTTTAGAAAAGTAAAATGCTTTGTAATTCTTTAAACCGGTATCAATGCAATAGTTATGAATATAAACTACACACAATATAACATTTTCACAAAGTTCGCACCATTAACCAGATGCTATACAATACGCACTATAAAAAAAATGTGAAGTTTGCAGCTAACACTAAAACAAACAAAAATGTTTCACAGGCCAATTGAAGAAAAAAAGTATAGCATCCTTTCCACAAATAAAAGTGGGTACTAATAAATGCCACAAGCACAAAGCAACCATTTTAAAAGGCTAATGGGGACCAACACCACAGTTATTATATATTCTTTTTTAGAATATTAGAATATATATCACTATCAACAACACACACAAATTCAAATCAATTCAGTCAAGTCGAAAGAACATAAACAACAAGAACGTTGACAACTCTCCAGCAGCTTTCATATTCAATTAGTTGTTGTGTTCAAGTTAAAACGAGGAAAACAAAGCCAAAGGCTGTAAGAGAACAAGAAAAGATAAGATAGGAAAGTTGCAAATTGAAATTTTAGATTGATGAGGTAATTGCAAAAATACAGTAGCAGCAGTATGCTCATCATTATCATTTTTTTTTTTAAATGTTGCAAATTGTTGATGAATTTTGGAGCTATAAAAAAAAAGAAGAAGAATTCAGACATTATCAGTCAGTCCATGAGTTTGTATCTTTTCTCTTGGACACCAGTCACTCCCATCTGTATCTCTATTATGGTATGTAGTGGCATCTGTAATAACAGTACTCTTTTTTATCACATACATAAATCACCATGACCATTTTATCCCCAAAAAATTTGCAGTACATTAGATAACAGTTAAAAGGCGGTTAAATAATACTAGACCTGGCATGGGTCGGGCCGGGTCGGGGCCTAGCTAAAATGTGAAGCCCAGGTTCATTCGAGCTTATAATTAAAGTCAAGATCGGGGTTGTTTTGTTGCAAGAACGGATCGGATGTTGTTCTTATACCAAAATATGCTACCGCCCAATATTTTCTTCTAGAAACTAATTTTCACTTGAAATTTTGTATGCTGGTTGATTAGAATATGATGTACCTTAGATACAAACATTAAATATATATTTATCGGAAAATTTTCCAGCATTTTCTGTTTTGCTATTAATTTTTATTTTTTTGCGAAAATAACTAAAAAAACAAGAACGCTTGTTGGAAAATTTTAAATTTCGTCATACATTTTAGGTAACCAACGTACACAATTTTGTTTGCAAATTGGAAAGATACATGAGTTTTTAGTAGAAAATATTGAGTGAAGGGGCAATTCCTCCGTCCTCTTTTGCAACAAAACAAACCTCCGATCTAACCCCTTTTTTACAATCCCAAAACGAAAGATTTTTTTTGCAACACGCTAAAAAAAGAAAAGGATCAATGTGCTAAAATTGTGTGAAATAACAAATAATGCCATGTGATTGGGCCACATTATGCCATCCCCAAAACTACGCAATATTGCCGACACTCGACACAAATATGCAACACATTACTATCTCTTAAGAATTCAAGAATTACCTCAATATGGGGAATTTCTTTAAGAGGCCTATCAGCAAAGTAAGCATATAATGCTCGTAATACTGCCTGCATAGTACAAGACCAAAATTGGAAAGGAAGACAATGTGGAGGAACCATATCCTTAGCTTTTGTATTTGACACAATTAATCACTTTAACACTCGGCGCTCTTTTGGTAAAAACTGAACCTTGACTGACAATTCTGTTAACAAGCATCCCATAATGTATGTAATAAACATAAACTGCTATCGAAAGCCAAAATTTTTTGGTAAGGGTCAGATTTAACTAAAGGGCCAAGATGTGCCAAAATTGGAGAGGCCAAAATGATAAATTATTAAGACATAAGCTAAATTTATACTTTTGGTGATAAAATAGGGATTATGATGTTTCAACCTGATGAGAAATAACCACAACAGGAGCTCGTTGTCTTTCAAGTTCGATAATTACGGGTTCCAGCCTGCAGAAATAAAAAAGACGGAATTTTAGTACACCCAAGAAAACGAAATATTTCAAAGTTTTGGCTTTAGTTGCTGGTTTAACCTTTGGATGACATCCAAATAAGATTCTCCACGTGGATACCGATACCTCAGCTTGTCCTTTTTCCGAGCCCTTGTACGTGTTGAAGCAGACAAGAAAAACTTAAAGACATTAACTTTGGACTAAAAATGAATTATAGCAATTAATATTAGATGAAAAAGGGGTTATTTTATATAGAGAAAACAGCATACTCGTATTCCTCAGGCATGTTCTTCTTTATCTCTTCATATGTCATACCATCACATACTCCAGAATTTATCTCATCAAGGGCACGCCATTGGATCTATTAAAAACAATACGAACTTTTAAAATGAGCATAATCAAGTCCATGCATTTTTCCAATTTTTGGAAAATGATACTCTTTTATTTTTACACCAACCTTAGGAAATCCAGCAATTGGACTTGCAGTTATGATCGTCCTCTGCAGTGTACTAGTCCAAATCTACATTATGGAAAGAAAAGTCACAGACAGATCATTAAAATTCACATTGTTGTTCTGGACATAAAATTTGCAAACATCAAATGAATGCCAATAGTAAAATCCGTATAATGATGGGTGAAAAAAAGAGTAACTTATCCTCATGGTTCAAAATGTGGGTTGTTTTCACTGTTTTCCCTTGATTTCAATTTGTAACAAGAACATAAGTCAAACTTCACTGAAGTTAAACAAAAAGAATTCAAATTTGACAGGTCAGGACTAATATAATAAGTATATTAAGAAAAAGAGAACTTTCTACTTTACCCCAAAAACAAAATGAAAATTTCATACACCAGTCAAAACTAATGTCAAAGTTGTCTAGATCAGAGCACATTGTGAGGACTTCAATATTACTGTTAGAATTGAAATTTTCTATTACATTTCAGTGAATTGAGTACTTTTTTATTAACAGGATGAAGGGCTAATTTAGAAAAATAGTAAAACATGCAAGCTAGGTAGCATGGAAACAGTTCACGCAATTGCGCTTACATATTACAAAACCTTATCTTGGATGTAACTTGAACCTGATATCTTTAAAGGTCATAAACACAGCCTTAACCACTACGTTAAAACTTTGGTTACAGGCTGTCAAAAAATTGGAGGATTAATTTGCTGAGAGTGGGACAGTTTCCTAATCTTAAATAATCGAATTTCCCACATAACGTCTAGTATCTTGATTTTCGAAAAAACGTGGAAACGTTAGCGTTTGGGAGTTTCTTTGCTACCTAGCAGTCAAGCAACAAGAATTGCAACAACGTCGAGATGCTGGAAAAGATTTCTGTTTAATAGTTTTATACTAGGAAAAGGAGTTGGATATAACCCAGTTGTCATTATACAGCCTATAAAGGCTGAAATTAAGAGATTAAGGTCTATAGGATAGTAAATTCCTTTATTTGTTTAAGGAATTGTTCATGTATAAATACCAATGTATTGTACAAGATTAAGAGAGAAATACAATTCTACATTCTCAAAAAAATAAATCATTAGTATCAAGGAAACTCACCGAGGCAGCCTTCTCGGACTTTAACCGTTTTTCAACGAAATTTGCCAGTTTTTTTGCATAGAGTTCGCCAGTGTCACTAAAAACAAAGTACCACATTGCACAGTTACTTTATGTTGAAAATATTTAGACAACTCAGAAAATAAATTAGCTAACATGTAAGTAAAGACTATTGTAGACCAAAAAAGTTCACTGGCTGAGTCTAAAGACAATATAATGCGTTATCCCAGTCCACCCAGCTCAAAATTATCAGGATTTGGTAAATTCCAGGCAAGCCTATAGTTTAATTATTTTATTGTCTGCTTTACGTAAAACAGGAGACATCAGGATGAAAAACACAAATGCTGAAACACTATCATAGATTATTACCAATCTTATGTTGAACACGTAACATTGGTTTCTGTGCTTTTCAATTTCTTAAACAACACTGGTGCTTCTTATGGCAAATTAAAATGATTATTTTTCATTGCACTAATTTCTGTTGGAATGAATGTTTATCATATGGAGGACCCCTTTTTACAATTTTTCTATATTAGCTCCATGCATTCATTGAAGCTACAGGACTCAGTTTCAGTGCACATATATGTCATTAAGATGACATCTCAAAAAAAATTGAACATTAGGTCAGGTAGAAAAAAACTGGCAATCACAATGTGGCGAAAAATTAGAACTTTCTATTGGAAGGTCAATGCGTCATAAGAGAAAAAGTCTGTCTCCTAATGGTTTTTTTGTTTCCCAAAGAATAGTTGCCATGAGATAGAACTGTTGCTGAAAAACTAAGCTTTCAATAAAGTAATGATAAGACACCACATCAGTGAAAAGATGTTAATAAGCAATGCCAATTAAAATAAACAGAGAAACCAAATTAATAATCAATTCTATGCATCCATTCATTCCCCAGTTATTATACTTATA